>OX442418.1:8347374-8575238 GCA_949361645.1 Spongilla lacustris | reverse complement strand
TTTTATGCTGATAATGGTGATGAAGGTAATTTTACATATGGGGCATCACTTTATTTTGACTTCCATTGCATTACTTCTAGCTCCAGAAGCTCATAATATAATATACTTCACACTAGATGAAAAGTTGAATTTACAATGTATTTACTATTACTCAAGGATCAAATGTGGTGGTGTAAAAGCGTTAGTAAATATGGTATATGTGACATCAATACCTTAGTAAATATGAAGCTCTCTCATTTACTGTAGTGGAAATGTCACATATAACCATATTTATCAACACATTTGATTGATAGTAAATACATTGTAAATCCAACTTTTGTCAACAATTCTAGACAGATTGCAATTGATTTCCTTTGAATGCATGCATGCATTACAGATGGTACAGAATCATGCAGAAGAAATATTGCTTTGATGCTGCTGCCTTGCAGAATGCGAGGCAGTGATACTGAGCTTCCAACTTTCTCGACCATTCTACATGAATGATTGTAAAAGTAATTGTCAACATTTTGACGTTCAAGCTTGTAGAGACTCTCAATCATTTCATAAGCGTCTACAATATCAAGGGCACTATTCTGAAGTTTAACCGTTATACCAGAAAGGTGGGACAGGTACTGGTAAATAGATATGAAGACGATAATAAACTGAATCAAATTTGGTATCTTTTGAGATATGCCATAGCTATGGTTGGCAGCTGCTGAACGATGTTTGGGCTAGGCGGTTCGCTGTCAGTGAAAAGCTGTACCGTCGCTACAAGTGATGTGTTACACGTAGCTATGCAGCACAGGTTCCATGCTCCTGCTGCTGGCTGCATGGGTTCCATTGAACAACAGTTAGCAACGGTGTATGAAGTTGTTATGACAATAAATTGTTGTGCATGCATGCAATCTATACACTATATAAGGGTACAATATCGTAAATGTGCTTGTAACAAAATTCATAGCCGGCCGAGCGGACCTTATATCCAGCGGATGTGTGTGTGTGTGTGTGTGTGTGTGTGTGTTGTGTGTGTGTGTGTGTGTGTGTGTGTGTGTGTGTGTGTGTGTGTGTGTGTGTGTGTGTGTGTGTGTGTGTGTGTGTGTGTGTGTGTGTGTGTGTGTGTGTGTGTGTGTGTGTGTGTGTGTGTGTGTGTGTGTGTGTGTGTGTGTGTGTGTGTGTGTGTGTGTGTGTGTGTGTGTGTGTGTGTGTGTGTGTGTGTGTGTGTGCAATTACAGGATGGGAATAGATGTGGTTCTACCCTGGTTCTTTCGAACAAAAACCATGTTGAAGCAATAATTCAATTCATATACATGTACGTCAACATGGGTTTTGTTCGACAAAACCAGGTAGAATCACATCTATTCCCACCTAGGACGCTCAATCCCATGCAGTAAGGATTTAACACTATTCCCACCCTGGAAGCAGGATGGTTTTTATGCTACTTAGGATGGGTTTTTAGTCTGGGTACCGTACTGATCGGTTGTACTATCACGCAACCGATGAACCGACGATGGAAATAGCCTTTGCATTAAATAACATTCTTCCTGAGGTATGTCAGGCGGTGCACGCAGTGTGGAGCTGTGTTAATTTATGCCGGTGACATTACTTTTCAGGCTATGATCTTATTGATCTCAATCTCTCATATGAGATTTCAGCCATGAACAAAAGTTCAACACTCCTTAACGAATTTGAATAATGAATGTTCGTGTATGCATGTGTGTGAGTATTGGTTTCAATGAGAGCTTTGACGACGGAAAGGATAAGAGCTGTGTATTCCTTAAGGAATTTTAATAAAAAAATTCTAAATGTTCTTGCATGTGTGTCAGTACTGGTTTCAATGAGCCGGTGTCACGAAATAGTTTATCCCCCAATAATTTTACCCTCCCGGATGCTCTACTCCGGAATAATCAATCCTCCTGTGATAGATTATTCCGGAATAGATCATCCTCCCTTGGAATAGACTATCCCCCCATTCATGTGATAGATTACTCCGGAATAGATCATCCTCCCTACGAATAGACTGTCACCCCCATTCAAGTGTTTTTTGAATAGACTCTTTCACGCACGATGAATAGTAACTTGTCCTGTACTTCGTGCCTGCATAGAAGCACTGCACCTAGCTCTGAGATAGGGGTAAACTAAAAATGTTCATATCTCTTTGAAGTGACTGAAATAGAGATTGCTGTTACACTTCTAACGCACACGGTGTACTGATGGAAACTGAGAATACAATGATATAGTGCGGTTCCTTGAGAGCGAAAGTGATAGGCAAAGATCTTGGCCTCGAGGTGTGGAAGAGTCCAAAGACAAAGAGGCTAAAAGGGCATATCGTCAAAAATGTGAAAGCTTCGCTACCTATGACGGTCTTTTGTTCAAACTTAAAAGGCGCAAAAAACCTGAAACTGGAGCATTGGCGGCTGCGCTTGCGGGACGAGCCCCAGGATGAACGGTACAGGGTGGTAAAAATCGACGAAAAGATGCGGGTGCTTGAAAGTGTCCATAAAGATCCGGCAGGGGGTCACTTTGGAATTCATAAAACGTAAGGCTAGCCAATGGTAACTGTATTTGAATCGTATATACTCTTATTCATTTACAGGCAAGAGAAGATAGCCGAGCGGTACTATTGGAAAGGAATGACTAAGGATGTAGCAGAATATTGTGGTACTTGCCTAGTGTGTCAAAGGAGGAACAGAATGCCCAAGAAGACTGCAAGCCTACATCCGGTTGGTGTTCCTAATCGAGCGTTTGCACAATGGGGTATGGACCTAGGAGGTCCATTGTCAGGTGCAGTTGTCTGTTATCTAATGGTGCTGACAGAATATCTAACCAAATGGCCAGAGGTATATATTGCATACCTAATAAGGAGGCAATAACTGTGTCTAGGTGGCTGTAGAAGCTAGTAGGAAGGTTTGGGGTACCAGAAGTAATCATATCAGACCAGGGACGAGAGTTTTGCAATGAGCTCAATGATAATTTTTGCAGTAGCTTAGGTATTGCTAGACACATCTGCACAGCATATCATCCCCAAAGCAACGGCCTCACAGAGCGATTTAACCAGACAATTTGTGCTTGCTTAAGTAAGTACTCAGAAGGTGGAAAGCTAAATTGGGAGGATGATCTAGACCTTTTTTTGCTTGGTGATATATCGCTCATCCATACAATCACCTTCATTGTATTCTCCATTTGAACTTGTTTATGGTGTGAAAGCAAGGCTACCCATTGAATTAGATCTTCCACCACATAAATTTCAAGCTGATAAAGATGATAACTCTATGGAAAAGTTAATGGTGAACTCAAAGTTGCTAGGTGAAAAACGTAGTGATGCTTGTGAAAATATTCACATAGCACAGGCCACCCAAAAAAGGCAGTACGACAGAAAACATTGCAGGCAAGAAGAGTTTGTAGTCGGAGATGAAGTCTGGTATGCCAATTCCAGACGAGATACAAGAAAGGGTGACAAACTATCCACCAAAAGGCTAGGGCCTGTTTTTGTTGCCAAAGCATGTGGGAAAAACACGTATAAGCTTATTGGTATTAAAAGGAAGTTTCATTCTGATCAATTAGTGAAGGTGAAGAGAGCTATCGCTGGTGACATAGTACTATCAGCTAAGACAGAGGTTGGCATGTGTGATGGTGCCCAGCACTCAGATGAAAAGGGCTCTATGCAGAAAGAGAAAAGAACCAGGAATACTGATATGACACCTGATTGTGACAGTGCCCAAGAGTCAGCAAAAAAAGAAAGCACTACTAAGGGATTTAAGATTCCAAAAGGGAAGAGGACTAAGGCTAGCGATGTTACACTATTAACAAAGCCTGTGTCAGAATGTGATGGTGTTCTACAGCCAGTAATTGAAGAGGTTGCTGCTACAATTGAGGGATCTGACAAGGGAGAAAACTGCTCTGGGAGGGCCAAGACCAGTGATGTGGCACCAACAACAAAGCTGGAGGGTCGCATGTCTAATTGTACTCAACAGTCAGCAGATGGAGAGGTGGTGGTTGTAAGAGGACAATCAATTCATGAAAGAACGGAAAGTTATGCTAAAGGGCAGATTGCTAAAGGTAATGAAATGGTGTCGTTCAAGATAGGAGATCAGGTATTGTACAGCCTATCACATGGAAGCAACAGAAAGGATTCCAAACAGTATGGTCCTTCTGTGATATCAGATATGTGGCGGTGACATGTATTTACTTGCTGGTCTTAAGAGGAAGTATCACAGTAACCAACTTCAAAAAGTAAACATGATAACATCTTAAGTCAATAAAGTAATGTGCATTCTTATGCTGGTACATGTATACCAGTTCTAATGTGTTCGTTTTTTTATGCCTACAGGTGAAAGCTACTATGGACAAGGTACGCATCCATTGACTGTAACTATGATCTTTAGAAAAAATTACCATCACTACTTGCTCAGTTTAGCAAGAATGCTGTTTTCATACCTAATCATGAAGGAGTAGAGGGTTGGTGTTCTAGTACAGATTTCAGTTTGTAGTATGTCCTTACATCTTCATAACACACCTTTATAGCATCATATACATATAAGGACTTAATGCCCCAGTTTAATTCACCACTTCCTGAAGTCAGCCCAATTGATCCGCTACCGGAGAGATGTAATTATGAAAAACGTGCGAAGAAATTAAGGCTGTGGAAGAAACCCATTCCATCATTTCAGGTACCAAAGTTGATGTGATGTATTGAGCCATGCTGGCATGCATGTACATTTTCAGAGATCAGCATGTATCATTTACCTTTGTAATTGACTCAATGACATGCCACAAACATGTGGTAAGGGTGTAATGTTTTTAAAACCATGCACTTCTAACCATAACTTCTCCCATGTATAGGAGCATCTAAGGTCAATTTGTCGCAGATCTATTGATTCAATCTTTTATAATGTTTACATTGATGGAAGACATGATGGGGTTTTTGAAAAACTTAACCCCAAGGAGTTGAAGTGTTTTTTTTCGCAAATGGCCCATAATCAACTGTGATGTAGTAGGTTATAAAAATGTACCATGCATGCATAGACTTGATAAGCTTATCGATATTCATAGGTGGAAGGTATAGAGCATTTTCTATAGCCATATGGAGTTGCCATAGATGAGGGGTACAAAGGGAACAGAGCCAATAGTCTTACCTTAGATGTTTTGTATCCAGAGGTGAGCAATTTAAGGAAATCACTATTGCGGAATTATAACGTCTTATCTATCACCTTAAAAAGTTGATGATCTGTTTGATTTCCAACAAGCAACAAATGAAACGTAAAGAAGCGGTCCAGTACTATGTGAAAAACCTAATGACGTAATGACTGTAATTTGTATTTGTGTAATGAATAAATGCAATGCAATCAACATACAACTGCATGCATTTGTTGTGCTTGTTATCTGGTCTTTTCTCAGTGCAATGATACTCACGCCGGTATACGATACACATGCATGTCAGCGTGCATGCGCACTCACATGCAAATTAACAAATGATTGTTACAAGTATTGCAATGCTTGTACCATAAATAATCTATGCTTGTACGAACACAAGCATACGACGCACACACAGCCTGCATGTAGGCCTATATGCGCATGCACATACACAAACACACACACAAACACAAAACACACACACGCAACAATTGCAATATGATATTGAAGTGTGTTATTTTGCTTGATCTGTGTATTTGGATCCTTATCAGTAAGGGGGATAGTTTATTCCGACGGCGGATAAACTATTCCGGAATAATTTATCAGGACGGATAAACAATTCCGGAATACATTACCCGGAGGATAAATTTTTACGGGGGATAATCTATTTCGTGACACCGGCATTTCAAGCGGCGGAACGACATGCAGCTTGGACGACGGATAGGAGCTACTGAGTAATGGCGTCAAAGCGATCCCGTGTATTGCCGTTGTGCGATACGGTATACATATTTGAAAATACCACCCTTTTGTACACTCCCAAGTCCATATTAGGATTGTTTCCCAGCCTTGTCATAGATGAAATAAAATGTTTTGAGGGGGGACATTTTACCTTGGAGGGGGACAGTTTGCCCTAGTGTAGATTGTCTGGGGGGACATTGTAAACTAGTGCAGAATGTCCGGGGGGGGGGGACATTGTGCACTAGTGCAAAACGTCCTAGGGGACATATTTTAGGGGGGACATTGTATACTACGACACAGGAATGTGTACGTTTGTATTGTTACATCAACGTGTATCCTTTTATAAATAATATGCTGGCCCAAAATTTTGGGGGGGCTTAAGCCCCCCCTTACTACGGCCTTGCAGGCTGCAGTGCCAGCCAGTCCATACAGTCTAGAACATCGGGCAGGCATACACATTAAACTTCTGCGACAGCTGGAATTGTAGTTTGTGTGTTTGAGTGAATTGCAAGGCGCCTATACAAAATTTCAAGTCAAATCTTTCAATAGCAGGTAGGCCTATGTAGCAAATTCATACCGTAAAAATTATAGTTCACTGGTTCTTTTGACGTTGAAGTTATTCTGGACTGACCAGATGGAGCCTCGGAGTCGAAAGCGACCAAGCAAAGAAGGATAACGTACTTTTTTTGGGGGGGAGGGGGGGGTATTCAACGCAAAAAGTGTTGGCTTCTGGGGCGGAGCCCTAGAAGCCCCCACAGGGGGAGCTTTCAGTGCTCCCCCTCACCCCCTAGCTGGGCGGGAGAGGTGCCCCCCTCCCGCACCCTCCCCGGGTGGCTCCGCCTCCTGCTTTGCCCCACCCACGGCCACACCCTCACCTGTACTCCCACCCCACCCCCGCTCCCAATTCAAGGATCCGCCCTTGTATTCTCCACTATGGCCGCAACTTGTGATAGCATGTGGGCAATATGCCCCAGGACCAACAGATGAGAAGATATGCATGAAGTGCTGTTAATACCACTAAGTTGTCAACAACTAGTGTTGCATAGCTCTGGACATCAAGGTGTAAACAATACACTAGCAAGGCTGCACCAGGAAGCATACTGGGTTGGCATGGCAGAAGATGTTAAATTTTACTCGACATGGCAAATGATAGCAGTTGGCATACTAGAGGCACCTATGTCTAAAAACAACAACCGTTATTTAATGGTGGTGCAAGACTTCTTCACAAAGTGGGCAGTAGCCATAGCACTTCAAAACCAAATAGCCGTTTGCATCACTGAGGATCTAGTGAAGTTATCTGCCACATATGGCCTACCTGTGATTGTACACACAGACCAGGAAAGGGCAATTGAAACCACAACTTCGAGACAAACACTCAGAGGTGTTTGGAACAAAGACACCTAACTTACCGTCCTCAAGATGATAGGATGATGGAGTGATTTAATAGGTCTCTGTTAAAATTACTAAGAATTTATGTAGAGAAAGAAAATGATTGGGAACAATATTTGCCTTTAGCACTGTATGCCTATCATACTGCTCAGCTCTCATCTACTGGGATATCACCTTTTGTATTGATATTTGGCCAACAACCAATGATGCCACATATTGGAACACCTCTAGCATTTGATACTGGTACATACAAGAAACATGTTTGTGCAAAGTTTTCAGAACTACAAGGTATAATGTAAGAAACTTAGTTGAAGCCTCTACCAGACAGAAAATAGGTTAGGACAGACAATACAAGATCATAAAGGCAATTCAAAGTTGGAGATCCAGTCTGGTTATCCATACCAAAAACTGTGAAACTGAGCCCTAAGTGAGAGGGGAACTGGAGAATCAGTAGTCTCAAGAGTGGAGTCACAATGGAGATCATGGATGGGAAGAGATCAAGGGTGGTGTACATTAATAATCTGCATCATTATGCACAATCTGACACCAGAGGAGGGAACTGATAATAGAGAAACACAGTACTCTCCTCAAGTTGAACACTTTTTAGTACCCAACACGTTTTATTTGGTAGCTCCTTAACCTTCTTTACCAGATGCTGTACAACCACAATTTAAACAAACACCACTGGTAGGAGGAAAGGTGGTACCCTCTGCGAACAACCTTATTTTAAAAGGGACATATGTAGTATCAATGATTCATACAGGTATCTGACTGCATGGTTGACAGTCCCAACAATCGATTGGTTAGGATCACTTTATCAGACCAGCTGTCATGTACATGATTCATAATGAAGCTGTATATGTGTTGTTCATGTGATTTGAAATAAGATTGTTTCCCACTTGTAACTTTAAATTGGGGCCGGTACTACAATCACAATAACAGCCAGCCTCTGCATCTCTGTCACAGACCACACATCCTTCAAAAACAGCAATGTAAGATTTGACACTAGTCAGATCTCTGACTATACTCTATGGGTCCTCCTGCAAGCAGCAAGCTCATGCTGTGTGTGATGCTGCTTTCCACTCTTGAATGCACCTGGAACAGGCCAGCATAGGCCACAAGGCAGTTCACGGTGCTGTGACAGAATATTAAAACAACTATACACTTCAACCCATTGCCAATGGTGCATGGTGAGAAGACTGGAGGAGGGGCTCTTTCAGTGATCAGTTAGCATGTTTGGTGTGTGGCCTCGTTGGTGACCTTTGCCAACAGTGAGCTTTCTGACATGACCTACTCTTGCACCCACTTCAGAGTGCTCACACACCTGTGTTTATAATATCATGTTGTGTGTGAACACTGGCAGTGAGCACGTTATTTTATATTCCTGATGTAATGGTGTCCCTAAGTGCCTGAGCATTATCAGTGCATGTAGAGAGAAATGCGCGCAATTAACAGATCATCTGCAAATGCTTCGCACACATAATGACATAGTAGTTATTTATATAGCTGTTGCTTCCTCACAGCCTGCAATGCATCAGCAGTTGTTCGATGTTGTAACCCATAGTAAACATACATGTATAAATAGGTGTCGTTATTCTTTAAAAGATACATGCAATTGCTTTTTTTTTTTTTCCTGACCAGATCTGGTTCGTCAACGCCTTTACTGACATGCATTGGCTTGACCAGTTGACCGACCGACTAGTCTCACCTCGAAATTTTGTTCAGAAAGCGGCTAAGCCGTTCTGTAACTGTTGGATTTTGTGGCACCCTTCCGGATCCGAAATAAGAGCGCAGGCCGTTGGCGTATACAGTAGGCCTCGCAAATGGGAGAGTTAGTGCAAAATATAGCTATATTATGAAGTGTTGCGTTGTATAAATAATTCTTCTGAGAAGTTGTGATCCTTTACCCTTGAATGAGGAGTTTCTCCGCCATTATTTAGATAGTTACCGAAATGTTTAAAACCAATTTTCCAGCCGCATACAACCGTAGTGCAGTAGTTCATTACAATTAATGAACTGAATGGATAATCTTTAGGATTTGAGAACATGCATCATCCAATTGTCTGGGTAGAAAGACACATGCACATGCCACTTTAATATTTTTGGCAGATACATGACATTCAATAGCAAGCATATATCCTACAGATCACGTGTACATAATGAGCTAACCGTCAAGTTTTGAAAATAACTTGCACATCAGAGTAATTCAGTTTTGTTCAGACATTGTTAATTATATACTGTCATTCTCATCCAAGGCTGCCAGCGTCTCATCCCGGAAGTATTTTTCTGAGTCTAAACCATCCTGCCTCCCTAAATGGTGATAAATATATGAATTGAGCCGCGCCGTTTGCTTGTATTCTCACTGTCATTCTCTTCAAGGATTGCTAGATTCTCGTTGCTAGGGTATCCTTCTGCCTCATTCTCACTCTCTGAAGGAAAACCAATAAGACCGATGATTGCTGCCATGCATGCATGTGCATGAACATGTAAAAGCGCTCACTCTCATCCTCTTCCAGAACTGCTGGCATCACATCGTTGGAGTCTCTTTCAGCTTCGCTCTCACTCTCTAAAGGGAGACCAATAAGAACGATGATTGCTCATGCAATATGTGCATGCACATGTAATACTAAAAGCGCTCACTCTCACCTCTTCCAGAACTGCTGGCATCACATCATCGGAGTCCCTTTCAGCTTCGCTCTCACTCTCTAAAGGGAGACCAATAAGACCGATGATTGCTGCCATGCAATATGTGCATGCACATGTAAAAGCGCTGACTCTCATCCTCCTCCAGATCTGCTGGCATCACATCATCGGAGTCCCTTTCAGCTTCGCTCTCACTCTCTAAAGGGAGACCAATAAGAACGATGATTGTTCATGCAATATGTGCATGCACATGTAATACTAAAAGCGCTCACTCTCATCCTCTTCCAGAACTGCTGGCATCACATCATCGGAGTCCCTTTCAGCTTCGCTCTCACTCTCTAAAGGGAGACCAATAAGAACGATGATTGCTCATGCAATATGTGCGTGCACATGTATATATACTAAAAGCGCTCACTCTCATTCTCTTCCAGGACTGCTGGCATCACATCGTCGGAATTCTTTTCAGCTTTGCTTTCACTTTCTGAAGGCAGACCTATAAAATGATTGCTATCATGTACATGTACATGTATACAGGCACTCACTGTCATCCTTTTCCAGAACTGCGCTTATTTCGTCACCTTCGGCCACACTCTCTGAATTAAGGCCGACAAATAACATAACTTCTACCATATGTACATTCATTCATGCACTGTATATTATCTCCTTCGAATTCAGTGCTGCATGGCTTGAAATTAATGCTATACACACTTACTTTCAATGGCTGCAAGCGTAGAGTCCCTCCACGGAAGGCTGTATACAGTTGAACAGAAAAGGGCAGCGATAATGATGGCACTCTTCATAACAGCCATGACAATTAGGAATTTTAGTAGTTCAATTTGCGGCTTTTTATAGCTAGGATTGGATTCGTAAGGATTCTTCAAAACAAGCATCCATGTTTTGAAAAGAAGGGTATATACACGCCGTTGGCAATCAACAAAAACATCTAGCATGTTTATTTGCCAAATGGTGTATTTCCGTGATCATTGCATGTTGGCCCACAGCGATACACAAATACTTAAATGTTATTGTATCCGCATATTGACTATTTTCATATACTGGCAATTGCTATATGTACTTAGACCTGATGCAAAGTTGTATGCGAACCTGAATAACTAAGCACAAAGTATGCATCAGTGTCACGCAAATGATGGGGTTGGACATATTCCTCCTTAAGCTGTTCTATGTCCTTCTTTAGAAATGTCTTAAAAGTCGCTGATCTTGGAAATATAGAAATGTTTCATGTGTTCATGTCGTTTTTTTTTGCTATGACTTTACTCTCTGAGCTTGTGTGACTATAATTTCTTGCTTGCTTATGACCACAACCATTGCATTACATGTATTTGCTTTTAATCATGGGATCAAACTTTTGTATTGTATGCTATGGTAGCCTGCCCAGGCCAAGGGTGTGTTTGATTCAAAAGTACAATGTACCTTCATGCAACTGTGTTTTTCATTCAGTACACATACATGTATTATCTAAACCTTGAAGTTACTGTCCAGTCCATTTATTAAGAATATTTCTCTATATCCTTCACCGTCCATCTAGGGATAATGCATTTAACTCCTGGTACTTGAGATTTGCCAGTTTTTATATTCATGTGTAGCACAAACCCATTCCTTATTAATTGTAATGCTCATTCATGTCACTTCTCAATCCAAATAGCAATACAAATTCATTTCTCAATATTTATTCTTTAGCTAGCTATATGATACGCTAACATGAATATATTGCCTTGAAAAATACACTATGTGGGTACCATCATCATATCTAACGAATCTGATTCAGCTAATTTATATCAATAATAGAGCTATCACAAAACTCTTTAGTACATAAGGGTCTGGTACCTTAACAAACAAACATTACTAACGGTCTGGACCCCATTACTTTATCATGCAACCCCTCCTCTACGCAAATGCAACCTAAACATACCTCTATACGTTATATTTTCTATGATCAATAGTACATGAACAAAATAGATTGTCTTTGCATTGTATATGGCTCTAACATTGCAATACCTCTATAGTCTGGGTACCAGACCCTTTATAAGTTTTTATTAACTAGATATAGAAATAGATAACCCTAACTCTTTGTTATCTGTATCTAGTTAATAAATAATTATGAAGGGTCTGGTACCCCAACTACGGCTAATTATATAATGTACGCAAAACTCTTCTTAATCATAGATTGACGGTGGTATTGTGACTTAAGTCGACTGACTTAAGTCACAAATCTTAGTTACTAGAAATTGTATTCACCCGGTCTGTCAAAACTTAGTTACCTTTCATGTGACAGATTATGTACACTGATAGTATGGCTACAAAATCTATGAATGCTACAAAACCTATTAATCACTAAAGGACTGTCCCCTTCATCGCTACATGTATGGACAAAGCATTGCATGACCATGCTTTCAACTGCACATACGCACCACATGAAATTTAAAACGTCAACTCTATCTCTTCACGTCTGATGCAGCTTATTTGGAGGTGTGGATGTGTGAGTGAACACATTTTTTGATGACATTGTTGCCAAGCAAAGATACTAAACATATACTGCATCTACAATAAGTACATGTATCTGCAGTGCATTTCTTACTGGCATTTGCTCTCTACATTCACCAATCAGTACAAGACTGATTACATTCCTTAAGGTGTCCATGTAAGCCACTCCCCATATGATTTTTTTAGTCCTTCAGAGGTGGATTTAGGCATCACTATTTTGCCTGCATCAGAATAGTTAATCGGGCACATTTATCCAAGCATGCAGGTATTCCCTAACACCATCTCCTCTTCCCTCCCTAACACCACCCCCTCTTCCCTCCCTAATACCCCCTCTTCTCTCCCTAACACCACCCCCTAACACCACCCCCTCTTCCCTCCCTAACACCACCCCCACTTCCCTCCCTAACACCACTCCCTCTTCCCTCCCTAACACCACCCCCTCTTCCCTCCCTAACACCACCCCCTCTTCCCTCCCTAACACCACCCCCTCTTCACCAATGCATTAGAGGCTCCAGAGTATGCTTACTTATTACTGAGTCATATCTTCAATTAATGTTCTGTAGATGTTTCCATTTATATCATACATTTTTCATGGACTGAAGGCTAACTGTAGCTGGGCTTGATGTTGGAAACTGTCTGGCAAAGCCAGGACCTGTTGTGGTAACAATTTACTACCAGCTACAGTTAGCCTTCAGTGCATGCTGCACACTCTCACTAAAATGCACAACGTGCACATGTACTGCTACTATGGTGATTAGTGGTGCACATATGCCTGCAATGCTCCCCCAAGTTTCCTGGACCACCCCATACAGCTCTTTTGTTGTAAACAGCCAACCAAACCTCTGTTTTGCTGGCTTTTCCCCTAGGACCTTGTTTGTATTGCATAATACATGATCCCACACCTCCAAATCTGAATTTCGTGTGGTGTGTGTATGTGGTTGAATCCATGCACGGAGCAAGGTCATGCTATGCTTTGTCCATACATGTAGTGATGAAGGGTACAGTCCTGTACAAGGCCATAGATAAGGGGGAGCTTGGGGGGGCACGTGCCCCCCCCCCCCCCCCCCCCCCCCCCCCCCAAAATTTCTGTAACATTAATTACTTTTTAAAAAGTGTAATCACATGCGTGACAATCACAATGTCAATATTGATGACTCGACTCGAACTCCAAAGTCCCTGCAAACTTAGGGTTATAAAGCTGAGGTAATACTTCACTCAAGTGAGCCTGCAAACCGCAATTCCAGTCCCCGGGATTTTTCCTTAATGAGCGGTACGCACGCACGCATGGTTGAAATCAAGTTGTGAAGAATTGTGCTTACATGTAGGCTTATACGTACAGGGCATGCCTAACAGTGACGAATATTATACATGAATTAATTAGACTGAATTTAGATCACAATATATGACATTCAGACCTATTGTGCCCCCCCCAATCTATAAAAGTTATCTACGGCCCTGCTGTAGTAATTAATAGGTTTTTTAGCATTCAAAGATTTTGTAGCCATACTTTCAGTGTACATAATCTGCCACATGAAAGGTAACTAAGTTCTGACAGACCAGGTGAATACAATTTCTAGTAACTAAGATTTGTGACTTAAGTCAGTCGACTTAAGTCCGTCAATCTATGATTAAAGCACTGAATCGAATCACTTGTGGGATTAGTTGCAGGAAGTGAAGAATTATTTGATACTTTAATACTTCTCATAAGTGGTATAAAACCAGGAAAAAGCGTTGCTTGTTTCCATGTACTTATCTCCAATTAAGCTTTGTCTGCTTCAACGTTGGGTCATAAGATGTGCCAATAAAATGTACTAGGTCTTGATGAATGCAATTTTATGGGGACTCGTACGCAGCCCCAATCATGCGTTTACAAGCATTCTGGTCACACTCGTACTGAGTCTTGAACGCGATGGGCTGAACCACAAAATCTCTACCTCTACCGGTGGAAAAAGCGCAAGAGAGACGGCAAAAAGGTAGCGGAGGGTAGGATAGCGCGAGCGGGATTGTTGACAGGTGTGCATTATATAGAACCAGTACTAGAGTACGAACCTAGTACCTGATTATGACATTGAAACACAGCAGCCAGCTTATCTGAGCAAGTGTGATACCATTGGTCTATAATAAAATGCTAGCTTGCACTATCTCCACACGCGTACCCGGTACTACAGACCTGCCAACTGTGTTTTGATAGCTTGCTTGAGCTTGGGCATGATTTTGCGGGAGAATGGGCATTTTGGGGGTCGTAATGCGTGAGCATCGAAAATGAAAAAACGTTCCGTTTTGGAACTACATACGTATACATTTTAACATAGTCGCGCTCTACTCTATGTTTAGAAGGCTTCTTAAAATACAGTTGACGTACGGTACAACAAGAAAATGCGCGCAAGTTAACACCCTATAGTATCGGAGTCGTTGCGCAAGTCTATGGATCACGTGCAGCGTTTCTAATCCATCAACTCTAGGTTAAACGAAGACAGACCAAAAAAATTCCATTGATATATGTTTTTCATCATGCAATCAAGTAGCATGAAATTTCTATAGTGTATCCCTGTATAATCCTGTATATTTGTATTGCTTTTATGAAGATGAAATGTAATGAAAAAAGTCAATACCTATCAATGGGCAGCTAGTTATCATAATGATATGTCACTGATGAGCTTTGTTGTAGAGTAAAGTAGCTTTCTTTTTCTGTGCTTGGTTCAAACTGGTAGCAGGGCTCATCAAAGAACTGATTGACTTTACAGGTTGTTAAAGATGACAGAGTACCCTCAAGTGCCAGATCTGACCTGCTCTTCACTTTGTTCTTGCCAATGATGCTAAACACCCTTTCTGCATCTGCATTACTATGTGGAATAGTCAGAACTAATTTGGCAACTCTAGAAATGATAGGGAATTTGAAATTTCCTGAGGCATCTTTCACTTTTGAGAGGTGATCCCAGACAACATCCATTCTGAGGAAATCCTGACCCTTTGTTTCTGTAACAGTTGCTGACTTCAAGATTACAGGTGTTAAAGCAGGAGATGTTTTGTATGCAACAAATTCATCATGCAGCTCATCCAAGTTCAGGCTTGCAAAAAAAACACAGGATACCTCTTGATGAAGAATTCTATTGATGAAATGTGAGCTTCCATTCTTAATTCAAAGTTGCAGAAAGAAGCATGGTACAGAACCTCATGCCCCAGAGGGAAATTTTTGAGCATGTACGATATAGCTGCCATGTAGAAATCTCTAACACCTGCATAGAATTTTTTGATTTGCCTCTGTTCAACTGTATCAGTAGCCAGCCTATTCAAGACCTGTTTAGTAGTAAAGCCAATAAACAATTAATTTGCTTCAAGTTGATTCTCTGGATTTATAAAATCTATCTGTACCAGTTCTTCATCTGACACTGTCAGCAATTGAGGTCTAATGAACTTTCCCATTGTTTTTCTAACCAGGGAGAATAAAGCGCCTCTTAACAGGTAGATCATAGGTGCACTCCTCTGAAGCATCAAGTTTACACTAGTAAACACAGGTAGAATGGCCTGATAGAACAACAGATACACCTCTGTCATAGGGTCAGAAAACCTCTTTTTCAACCTAGCTAATCTGTCTTAATCAGTTTCTTCTTCTGACTCAAAATAGGACTTAAGTGCTTCATACTGCTTCAAAAGGCGTTGAACTACAGTCTCAAGATTCAACCAACGGACACTCATGTACTTTATTAACTTTCTGTACTCTATGTCACAAAACTGACAAAATTCAGCTAACAGATTCTTTCTCTTTGTTGAATAATCAAACCAAAGAAAGACATCAACAGCCATATCTCCCACATCACATTTTACAGCTTCGACAAATGCCTTGCTGCTGTGGCTAGCACAGTTATGAATAATGTGGCATGGGCAACCCATAAAGTAGACAGATTTATTTCTCTCCAAGACTCTTGTCATTATTGAATCTCTCTTGCCCACATTTACATTTGTGTTGTCAACAGAAACGCCTACACACCTTGACCACTGTAGGATATGCTTGGTCAAAGCTGCATCTAGCTTGGTGAATATGCCATCAGCAGTTGCAAGACTGGATGCACAGATGTCAAGAAATCTGAGACACACATGGCCCCTGTTGACGTCAAATATTCTAACACAGAGTGGGTACATCTTAAGTAAATCGTTGTCGTTACTGCCATCAACATTCAGTGAAAAGGGTTCAACCTTCATCATGTTCACCAAAGATAAAGTCATTTCAGGGGCCATTGCTCCGTTGAGAACTGCAGTCGTCTTGGTTCTAGCACATGAGTATTTCTTGGCAATGGTGCTATCCGGAAACATTTTCCTGAAGAGGGGCCCTGCATGATCAGAAACTGCCAGTGGAATATTGTGTTCCACCAGGAATCCAGTGAAAAGTTACCTCAGCATTTATGACCTGAAATGCAAAGATAGTATGGTTATATAATATTGATGATAATTAAAACAGCTAGGCTGTGACACAATTTATATTTAAAAATTCCTATTTTAAAAGTATGAAATAATGTATCTACCTGCTTTCCATCATCTGCTTTCCGTTTAAACATGTCATCAATTTTGCTGATCTTTTCCAAATCCTTGGCACGTTTTATATGGTCGGATCCACCCAGGTGACGCAAGATGTCTCTTTCACCCTGATGATCAAAGCTAAACGCTCGGGAGCAGACACTGCACTCCGCCTGGGTCTCAGACTTTTGTGTGATGCAAGGGTATTTTGATGCCCAGACTTGTTGCCATTTTGTTTTATAATGCTGACGGGCTCGCTTCTTTGGTGGGGTATCAGCAGAACAGTGTGCCTCGCGGTCGCCCTTATCATTGTCGGAAGAGCCATTTAGATCAGCCATCTTGTCAGGATCATCGCCCATACCATAATCATAAGAGCCATCTAGATCGGCCATTTTCGCAGCGCACGTGAGATTGTACGACGTTTAATCTAAGGGGGGGGGGGGGGGTAGTGTCGTACTCAGACTCAAATGTACGTACATAATACTGACGCGATAATGTTTACGTACGTTTGGGTCTGTGTACGAGACTAGGAGGGGGGGGGATATGCGTGAGAATGGACATGGCTAGCGGGAGTGCGGGAGAGTGGCTGTAAATGCGTGAGTCTCCCGCGAAATGCGTGAGAGTTGGCAGGTATGGTACTAGTACAACCTGCCATAATAAAAAAAAAACCTTGAGATATATTAATATATATCCCTAGAAAAAATTCTTGGAACGTTATATCAAGTCTTATCATGACTTGTCAAGACTTACCAAGCTTCGCTTCACAAGATTTACTCTAGTTTTGCCAAGTCTTATCAAGACATATAATGACTTACCAAGCATGACTTGGCAAGACTTAGCAAAGATTATCATGTCTTATCAAGTCTTATCAAGACTTGACCTGAATTTGGAACAAAGACTTATCAAGACTACCCCAGATCCATGCAGATCATGGTAAGACTTAGCAAGGCATTAATAAGGAATTAATCGGCACAGATATATATGGTAAAACACTAAGGCTTAGAGTCCCTGCACTTCTGGTGGGCTTTTGTAACGAATGTTTTCATGTCCCAATCTTCAGGTCGGTACCGCTTATTCATAGTCTCGGGAATAAAATCGTAATAAATACATTTCAAGAAGCAATTCAATCTAACCAATGATTTTAGAAACTTGGCCTGATCAAGGGCGGCCCTCTCACTCTTGCTGCTGTAGAGTAGTAGGGACACAGAGAGTTCTTCTTTTGAAAAAAACATATCTAGCAAACTCAATCCAAATGTGTATGGATTCTTTGAAGGAATTAGCAGCACATTTGTTCCGTTCACCTGCATGTGATCGCAGGCCACATATATGCATGCATGGGTAAAAATCTTGTGCACTGGTCCGGCCACAATTCACACTCCATGTACATGTCAAGTAACACTTCATCGCATTCTGACTCAATCATTTTGAGTGTAGGCTTCCTTTTTCTCTTATTACCATCTCCAGACATATCTTGAACCTGTAGCTGTAAGTGATCGCCACGTGCTGATCGATACTTAAAAATGTATTGTTTTATATACGGCAAATTGAACATATTTATTCACACTGCAAAATGGAAACAATTGCAACAATGGTGAAATCGCGTGGAAAGTATCGCAAGTATCTTAAAGACTCTTTGGCTACTGTTCCGAGAACAACTTCCTGGAGACATCGAAAGAACTCACAGAAGTACACATCCCTCGATAAGTGACGCGCGCACGTCGCATGCATATATGATTATACATGTATATGTATGCATGCCTGCGGTTACATGTCAGGCCATCATGTTTTTGGCTTCAACCCAGCTGTACATGAGTAAGAATGTATCAATAGTTCAGTAATATCTCTTCTCGGGCTATTTTAAAAGGAGAGGTATACATGCATGTATACATGTATATATTGCATTCCCTGATGCTGGCAAATGTCAAGGCAAACATAAAGGCATACCCTCACATACATAGCCTGAGCGAACCTGTAAGTATTTGAAGTGCCTATAAAGGAGCTAGGTTATTATATAGTCTCATGCATGCAGCGCTGCATATTGTTCTCAAGAAAATAATAATACTGACCATACAGTCTTTATATACATGCAATCATGTACTTATTCAGTTGCTCAGAATTTTTTTTTCTGATGATGATGATATGGGTGAATCTACTTTAGACAAACCTTTGGGTGAGTTATTGAAGGTTTTCTTAACAGTTATTCATTATTATTACATCATTTGCAACAGCTGATAATGATAATAGCTGTAATGATTATGATGTTCATTGTGGTGCTAAAATTGGAGAAGAATGTAGTGGTGGAGGTAAGGCTTGAAACCTGTTAGTTTAGAAAAAACCGGTTGTAACAGGTTGTTAAAATTAAAAAAACCGGTCGGTTAAGGTGATTGTTTAAAAAGTAACTGGTCGGTTAAGGTTGTTCGCTTTTAAATAACTGGTAATTTCCGGTTAAAAAAATTAATTATCAATTATTTATGCATGATCGATGGACCAAAAGTTAAAGCGCTTTGCTAGTCGGGCGGGCCCTACTACGGCGCTTGGGTGAAAATTATGCCTATACCAAGATTTTTTCTGCTGCAACGGGGAGTGCAGTCCAATCGGTTCATTATTACCCAATTAGCGGCTGATGTACATATGTGAGACTATTATATATAAACAATATTCACAACAATATTACGTAAAATTCCTGGATTGGTATATGCTTTTCTCACCCGAATACCCGACCAAACGCGGTAGTAAACCCGGCAAGTAAGATGATACGGTCCACGGCGCTGATCTCGCCGTGTACGACATGCTGTGCGCGTGTACTCACCATTAGGGTGAATAGAGGAGTTTTAGTTATCATTATACAATAAAGATTAGTTGCTATATATATATATGTACCACGTGAGATGGATCCCTGCCGTCTTGTTCACTCTCGTCCGCTTATTGCTTTCTCGTGCCCAGCACTATTGCAAGTGTAAGACTCGCGTGATGCCACTTGCTACTATAATTAAAATACCAACCGGTCGGTTGAGGTTGTTCAAAGTTTCTAACAACCGGTTGAAGCGGTTATTAAGCCGAAATAGAACCAGTTGGGGCGGTTATTAGATTCTTGCAATCGGTTAACCTTCGGTTAACGGTTAACCGGAGCTCCGGAACAACCGGTTTCAAGCCTTAGGTGGAGGTAGTGGTGTTGGTGGTGATGATGGTGACAGTGGTGGTGATGCTGAATGTGAAGGTGATGACATTGATGGTGGAGGTAGTGGTGTTCATGGTAGTGATGATGATGGCGGCAGTGGTGGTGATGCTGAACGTGAAGGTGATGATGATGGTGGAGGTAGTGGTGTTCATGGTAGTGATGATGATGGTGACAGTGGTGGTGGTGCTGAATGTGAAGGTGATGACGATCTTGATGGTGCAGGTAGTGGTGTTGGTTCTAGTGACGATGAGGATGGTGGGGGGGGTGATGATGAAGATGATGATATTGGAGATGATGGAATTGCTGGTGGTGGTATTGGAGGTGGTGGTGGTGAAATTGAGGAAGATTCCATTAACATGGAATGGAGTACAGAAAAAATGTCACAGTCATGGTTTCAGTCATTGTCATTGTATGAAGGCTCCACAGTAACTGTGTGTGGAGCTTACTGCAGTATTATGCAATATGCAATTAGGGCAAAATTGCAATATAAAGCCATCCAAGAATTGTTAGTATTATTCCATATTATGTGTTCACAATCAAGCAAGCTCCCGAAGACACTATCGAAAAGGTTTTTTAAGACTTATTCTGTTCCTTATACATCATCAAAAGTCTGCAGTCAGTGTTCAACTCCTTGCCATGGTACATCTAGGAATGTTAACTTCCCAAATTGTCATTCTTCATCCCTGATAGGCAATTTGATTCATATTCCAATTGAGAAGTCACTGCAAACAATAACTTCAAGTAAGTTTAGTTGCATAATTGCATTTTTACACTTATAAAAAGCAATAATGCTAGCTCTCACCATTAAAATACAGACAAATGTAAGCAATGCACAACTGAACATCACTATTTATGTAAATGTAAATTTATATTTTCATGCATGGATGCAGATCATTGGGATAAACTAGAAGCACATGAACCACATAAAGATAGCAATATTGTGGATGACATCTGGAGTGGTGAAGCACTAAGTAAAGATGTTGATCTTCAATCAAATAGGTTTCTTGCTCTCGGCATTTCGACAGACGGTATTCCAATATTTAAATCTACGAAATCTCCCCTTTGGCCTGTGTACTTAATTATACATAATCTTCCTCCACAAATTCGATTTAAAGGAGAAAATATAATTTTGTGCGGTTTGTGGCAAGGGCCCTCTAAACCAGATATGGAAATCCTCTTAAAACTTGTGGCACAGTATATAGAAAAATGGAGGGAACATGGAATAACTGTACAGACATCATCTGGCTGCATCAAGTATTATGCAAAACTGGTGGTTGGAGTTTTTGATGCCTCTGCTGAATGCAGTGTAATTATGTGAAAAACAGTACAATGGTGAATGTGGGTGCTCTGCTTGTTTGCACCCTGGAAAGAGGCTTTCTAATGGTGCTCGTGTATACCTACATGTACCAAACAAGTATCCGATGAGGACACATGATAAGGTGATTGAAGATGGTAAAAATGCATTAACAACAGGAGAAGCAGTTAATGGAGTATCTCCCTTATCATCATCTCTCAATCTTGTGTACTCAATTCCATCTGAATATATGCATTCAGTTGTGGAGGGGGTCACAAGGATGCTGCTCAACTTCTGGTTTGACACTAAGAATCTGGAAAAGCATTTTATCTTGGACGTAAAGTGTCAGATATCGATGCAGTCCTTATTAAGCAATGTCCACCATATCAGGTTAGTCGTTCTCCAAGAAGCATTACATCACACATGCATTGGAAAGCATCTGAACTAAAGAACTGGCTACTTTTCTACTCTTTTCCTCTTCTACATGGTTTTCTTCCTCTTCTACATGGTTTTCTTCCTCCTCTATACTTGCATCATTTTGCACTATTAGTATGTGCTATGCATATACTATTGCAAGAGAAGATAGCATAATCTCGTATTGATGCAGCAGAACTCATGCTGAATGAATTTTATCTTATGATGCCTGAACTGTATGGTGAATCATCATGCACATCAAATGTTCACTCACTATATCACCTGGCAATGTATGTGAGACAGCTGGGCCCACTATGGGCATACTCAGCATTTTGTACTGAAAGCAAGAATGGACAGCTTAAGCATCTCTACCACGGTAGAGGAAACATAGTTGACCAGTTGATCTTCAACACAGATGTTGAACTAACATTGCAATTGGTGCATAAACATTTAAAACAACATGAAAATGGAACCACATTGCAGTATTTAGACAGGAATTGCCATCATTTGCATCTACGCACTCAAATAATGTGTGTAGGAGAACATGCGTATTTTATTGGTCCTGTATCCAGCTCAGTGACTAATGAAGAGAGAGAAGTCATAAATTGTGGAAATGGCAACATTTTAAAGTTCTCTAAGTTCCTGAAGGATGGCATGATCTATTGTTCAGCAAAGATATCAGCTAAGGGAAAGCGGAACAGTTCTATTTGTGCATACAGTACAGGTGACAGCAAACTTCAGTTTGGTTGTATCCAATTTTTTGTCCTCTCTTCAACACCACCCAAAGCAGTGTTAAAGCCATTTGCTTTGCACAGCAACTCATGGTATAAAGATGCAAGTCCTTGTTGCAGAGACAATCTACAACTATGCAAAGATATAGATCTTTTAACCAAGCCAAATCTTATTGTAAAAGTTAGTGACTGTGTAGCGAGTTCATTAGTATGCATCAGTCTTGATCAAATAGTATCAAAGGCTGTATTAGTTAAAGGTCATAGTAACGAATTATATGTCATCAGACAGCCCAATAAGTTTGATCATAACTAGATTCTAGAAGGTTTCTGTGTATTCGTCATCATGTGCATGCATGACTATGCGTGCAAATATACTATAATGACGTTTCAGTTTTTGGATGGTTAATTGCATGTCAGTGCAGTTCATGTGCATTTGCAAGCGGGGTCATTTGAAGGCTAAATTAATTAAGGCCAGCATCGGTCGATCACCATCCTGCCGATTGAACACAAGTAAAATCTCCGCATGCAGGTTACTGCACAATCCATTAAGTTTGTAAGTGATAAAGTTGCCCCGCGCGCATGCAAGCCTCAAGGCCGCGCCGGCATGCATGCATATGCATGCGGCGACTTCTAGCCAACTTGTCATAGTTCTGATGCACGGTTTAGTGAACTTTTAGCCATATTTATTCGAGTTGCATGCAACAAGTCGACAGCCGGCCAGGCCGGTTATCACGGGGAGACTTCCAGCCGACTTGTTGCATGCAACTGGAATGAATAGAGGTAAAAGTTCAGTAAACCATCAGTAAACTAATACGGAACTTTTACCCCTATTTATTCGACAACAAGTCGGCATGCCCCGTGCCGTCTATGCCGGCCTTAAGAACAAAATAGTAATGACGCGTATGTACATCAATAAATTAAATTCATGCACACGTAATCTTGGCAAGATGAATAAAGTCTTGGCAAGATGCGCAAAATCTTGACAAGATCTTACAAGAACATGTTGAGACTTGACAGTACGTGACAAGAATTTTTTCTAGGGCGATTTATAAAATGGTCCATATATTGAGAACACATGCTCTGTATCCTCGCTGTTTCCATCTATATAGTTAACACCAATTTACATTGCATCATTTTGTTAAAAAGTTGCCTAATGTAATAATGTATAATAATAATAATAGTATAATACAGAGGTGTGTGTTTCAATACTCTAAATGCAATGATAAATGAACTGCACTATATATAGCTATGGATTTTTCATTTTGTGCTCATTGTTGTATTGTTTGGTTGCTTTCTTTGCAAATTTCAACAGTTCACATCTATTTGCAAGTTTGACTTGAACTATTCATAACAGAGTACCATTAGGATTTAAAGAGTTTCTTGATGGAGTTTTATTCAATTTAATGAGAATACATAAGACCAACTTTGCTACCATTGATAAGTATTTAATTTTAGGTGAAGCATCAACTCTCTTACGTTCTGAAATTAATCCCCATATTATATCCATTCTATAGTATTTTGTTCCTGGTGTATCATCAGCACCATTAACACAGACAAGAGCTTCATTCCATTGAGCTTCTGTTAAAACAGCATTGTCCAAAACGTGGTATTCTATAAACTCCTCATGAAGAGTGTCCATTGTTGTTTGTGTACACTTAAATAAAATACTATACTTTTTGCAAAAATACTCAACAGACGAAAACTTGTGTTTTACTTTCTCCATTTACATTAAAAAATCTAGCATGTTGCAATAATGTGTCCTGGACTGGTAACTTCTTTAGTGCATATGTAACAGCTTGAGTGAAAAACTCATGTACAGATGAATAAAATACTTTTACATCTTGTGGAGTAATATCACCATTTTCCAAACATTTATGTAGGCCTGCGTTGTAATCATACCAACTGATACATCATCATTGTGTAGTAAATGGTTGTTTGTATTCATATAATCAACGTTTTCAATATAATTTGCTGAATCAATAGTCAAAAATATTGTTTTTCTGCCATAACTGTAGTTTTGTTATTAAAGATAGTTACTAAGCTATAGACCGGTCGACCATTGTACGCGTACGTGTACGCACGACCGTACGTGTACGCACGACCGTACATTAATTCTGTTACGCGTGCATTTCATTTAGTAGCTATTGTAGTAGTAGACTGACATGTATGTGCATGCGCTGTGTGGTGGGGGGGGGGGGGGGGTTCTTATTGGAGTTCGTGCATAGGTTATGTAGGTGTGTTATGAGCTGCGTGATTCAAGATATTGTTTTGTACATAATCAGATACAACGCTACATGGTGGCCGCAGTGGGATTATTACCCGTCGTTCATTTTATTGTCGTGCTGGTTTGGACACCGTGTGCCTACCTATAACAAAGGAATGGTGACTTTTCAGTTGACTCCATTGGAAAACTTTAGCTTCACGCATCCCGAGGAATGGCCAAAGTGGATTCGTTGCTTCGAGTGATTTCGCCAGGTGTCGGGACTGGACGTGAAGGAAGAGGAGACACAAGTGAGCAATCTCATTTATTGCATGGGCGACGAAGCGGATGACATCCTATGGTCATTCGGTTTATCTGTGGACAATTCAAAACTCGACGCCAACTGTGGATTCTGGCAGATCCATTATCACCAGAATCTGCTTTACTGACAACATTCATCACACCATTTGGGCGGTTCTGTTTTCATTGGCTTCCATTCAGCATCACATCAGCCCCAGAACATTTTCAAAAATGGATGCTCTCAATCCTCTCAGGTGTAGAGGGAGTGCTGTGCATGATGGATGATATTCTGGTTCATGGCAAGACTCAAGAAGAACATGATAGTCGTCTACATGAAGTTCTTCGGAGAATGCAACGTTCTGGTCTCACCCTAAATAAAGAGAAGTGTTTCTTTTCCTTACCTGAAGTAAAATTTCTTGGTCAGGTTATTGATAGTGAGGGAATCAGGCCAGATCCTGCTAAAGTTAGTGCGATTCGACAAGTTCCAGACCCAACACACATAGGAGATGTCCGTAGGTTTCTCGGCATGGTCAATCAGCTAAGTAAATTTTCACTCAACCTTGCAGAGAGAACACAGCCTCTGTCAAAGAGAAATATGTGGATTTGGGGAGAGGCACAAAAGGAGGCGTTTCAAGAAGTAAAAGAAGCCTTAAGTACAAGACCTCTGTTGGCTTTCTTTGATCCAGCTCGGGAGACAATAGTTTCAGCAGATGCCTCGTCCTTTGGACTTGGTGCGGTGTTGTTGCAGAAGCAGCTGAAAGGTGAGTTGCGTCCTATAGCATATGTGTCCAGGGCCATGACACCTACGGAGAAAAGATACGCACAAATTGAAAAGGAAGCTCTAGATGTTGTTCCTGTGTATTTTATGTGACCTAATGACTTCTTGACTGTGCCATACCGAAAGAAACAATGGCAATCGGTTTGTATGTTGTTCTGCTGTGCCTATGGAATGTGAATTACCCCTTGTTGTGACATCACCGAGTCTCTTGTTGAACTGTGTTCTATTGTACTTTCTGACACAGTCCAAGAAGTAGGACGGTTGCAGATACAGGTTGGTAATTCGAAGGTGCACATCAATATGCTCAAAACTGAGATCAAGACATTGAACTCAACCTTCCAATGGTTGGATGTTCACCTATTAAGCAGTGACCAGTTCACAAATTATACAGGACTGAGTCATACCATGTTTGGAATTCTTCTTCGCTGGCTATCTCCTGTGTTGCCACCAATGTATATACCTACATACCCTCGTACACACTATCTTACTGAGCCTCAGAAGTTGATGCAAATTTGCCTCAACAAGACTTGTCTGTTTGCTTTGATATTGATCAGAGTATTGTTTCACGTATTTTGGTCATGGGATACCTTTCCTAGCCTACCATCTAAAAGTTCTTATTAAATGGCCTGAAATGACAATTGGACCCACTGATTCTCCATATCTACCAAATTCTGTAGCCATTATTGATGGAACAGAGATTTTCATTGAACGTCCATCCTAGCAATTTGGATACTCAAAAATAATCTTTCAGTGACTATAAAAGTCACACTACTTTTAAATATCTTGTTACAATTGATCCATTTACTGGGGTGGGGTATTCAACTATGTATCAAAAGGATTTTCAGGTAACAGTAGTGACAAATTGCAGTACAGCATAGTTCATTTTTAGACATTCTAAGACCAGGGCAACAAACTATTGCAGATAGAGGATTTACAGTTAGAGATTTGTTTGCTAAAAACAAAGCCTTCTTGACAATTCCTTCATTTTTGAATGGTGCTAGTAAATTAACTGGAAAGCAAGCAATGGAAACACGAACTATTGCAAGTGTTCGAATAAAGGTTGAAAATGCTTAGAAGAGAGTAACACTTCAAAATGTTATCTAGCACATGTTCTAATCGAACAAAGATCCTTGATGATACTTTTATCATAGCATGTGCATTGTGCAACTTGCAACCTCCACTTATCAAGTGACATTTGTTTCACATACATGTATGCAAATGAACTGTGTAAATGTATTATATGAAACAATGCCAAACATTCATTTCTGATCAATTTAAGCACACATTCTAAACATTCTAACCTATAAATGATTTCAGGTCCTACTGAAATATTATAAAATGATGTATCTGTAACATATTACTACAAAGATCGACATTGAAATAGATTAGATGCGCTGAATGCAACTCCATGTCACTAAGTCACAATATGCTGCTTTGGTGATGGCTAGTTGTCCTGTAATTTGATAGTGGTAGTCATGGTCAAAGCATAACTTCATGTCATTTTCAGTTTTCATCAGGTGAAATGTTTTATCATCGCTGATTGTTGTGTTGTGATGAACAAAATACTATGCCAAATTCATCACCCTGTCACATAATAATTTCATCTGGAGATGCACCTAAAAAGGGATACATGTCACAGACAAAAAATCCACATCAGTGTACTGCGTACCCAAACTTCTCTTCATATAGTCTTATGGCAATTTCTTCATGAGTAGAACCCCACTCCAATGCTGGTGAAACAGGATGACCATAGTCCCCCATAACTAGCTTTAACAAAGATGATGGGTAGTGGCCAGGCTTATGTTGACAATTGTACTCTGTTCCAAAGTTGCTAGCTGTTATTCTCCACTGCCTTGCATCCATCCATAGTTGGTTTTCTCTTTGGCCTATGGTCATTGTTTGAATCAATTCCACTTCCACTGGGGTTAGCTGCAATGATTCGACAAGGTCATTTACAGTAATAGCATGTTCAATGGACCATGCATTTGCCTGATGATGCACACGTAAACAAACCTCCGTTTATTACTCCACGGATCATTTCTGGGGGGGGGGGGGGGGGGGGGGGGGGGCAAAAGATATTTTATATGTATTACGTCTATTAGAAAATTAGAGTTCTGTCGTACGTTTTGGTTCGTAACTTCGCTTTGTTGTTGCTTTGTTGCTCACCATCAAGTTGACGGTCGAAGGTATCCTGCTGTAACTACCAGAATGCGAACTGTTGGTAAGACCCAGTTCACCACGTTAATGATTTTATAATGCTTGCTTCATCTCGTGTGTTTGACTGCTTCTGTATTGTATCCTAGAGGATGCCTAACCACACATGTTGCATGCCAGGTTGTTATAACCGAGTAGCCAAACAAAGAAAGCTGCCGGTTACATTCGGTATTATAAATTTCCTGCTGATCGGATTCAGAGGCGTGCTTGGCTAAGATACATTTCACGAGAGCACTCGTTTCAAACTACAGCCAATTCTTGAGCGTGCAGCGACCATTTCATAAGGGGAAATAAAGACGAAAACAACTATATGCCCACTTTGTTTCCATGGAAACAACTAGCTCATCCTAGTGGCACAGGTTATTCCTCAGGCTCTGTAAACAGAGGCGCGAAGCAGATCTAATTCCAGGACAGTTCCTCTTCAGCTTGATGGAGATTGTCTAAAAGATATGGGAATCAATCGGAGAATGGTCACTTAACAAATGGACAGCAACCTGACAATGATATGAGGACTAGCTATGAAGGAGTCAGTAGTGATCATGAACCATCTACTTTAGTTCAGTCATCTGTAACAACTGGATTACCCAATGGGAAAGGTAATATTGAGCCATCCATCTGTGGGATAGTGTGGAGTGGGACTAGTGACCAATCAATGGGTGTGAGTGGTTCTATATGCTATGGCGAACCATGTACTAGTGAACTGTCTTATAATGTGGTACTACTGATCAATGAGCTAATGAAATTGTATGGGATGGGGTTGAGTCGTACAGTGATATGCCTGTTGATGCATTGCTGCCATTATATTGAATTCAGTTGACAGAGAGGTGCAGACTGAATATGATATGGTAAATGTGCTATTACATCGAATTGATGCCTTAGAAACACAGAATGAATTACTTAAGCTCACTCGATCACTGTTACATCTAGCTTGGACAGATTCTCAAACAATGATAATCACATTGCTTACTATACAGGATTTAGAAACTATGAGATGCTCATTACATTCTGGCGTTATCTTAGAGACAAAGTGAACCACCATACTCTTTGGCATGGGATGCAAACAATGGTCTCTGGTTTAGTACACTCTTCTAGAAACCTAAGACCAATAGAGGGATTTTTATTGTGTTTAGTACGATTGCGACTATGTCTTCAAGTTACAGATTTCGCTTTTAGATTCTCTGTGTCTAGTACAACAATGTTAGAATTTTCACTACATGGATTAACTTTCTTTACTTGGAATTTAAAGCCATAGATATTCAACCAACTAGAGAACAGATAGATCGAGATATGCCGACTTGTTTAAAGATATAACCTTTAATCTCCAGGCAGCGGTCCTAGATCTAGGATCGCTACGGTCCTAGATCTAGGACCACCATATTACAGCTTCGATATTAATTGAAATAAACATTGTATTTTCTAACTTAATATTTTATTATTAGCTCCAATCATATTTGGATAAATATTAGTTAAGAAGAAAGCTTTATAACAATTCGTTTATTTTCTAATATGATTGCATCAGAATGAGTTTATTGCAAAAAATGGTGAAAAAAGTGACGAATGTTAATCGGTTACTTATTTTTGCTTGTAATTTCACACCCATATGTGCTCTATTTCAGGGGAACACATTTTAACATTAGTAAAACACTGCCCTATAACTTTACTCTGATTTATGCAAACATTATGCTTCAAACATTATATATGATGAGATAAACAAATTAGGTTTGAGTGATATCTATAAATGAGTGCATTTACATGAAGAGCAAAATTAGCATTCAGGAGGAGAATTTTTATAATTGACCTAGCCAGATCCAATCCTGTATGGTACTGCTAGTTATTGCTCTTTTCTCAAATTAATTAACCAATTAAATGTTGTGATTTTAATATGCAAGTTTTATGAATTAATTATGTAGTTATTTATAAAGAGTTAAACATGGACTTTAATAAACATTTTATAAAAGCAATAATCTAATGTAACATATATATTATGTAAACAAATTAGGATTTAACCCTTTCTCGCCACTGAAAATGCGAAAATAGATACCTGCCAATACCAGCGCTATAAGTGATTTACATGCATTTTGTGTTTACATTTTAGTTTAATGATATCAAATATTGTTAGAATATAATGAATACAATTATCAGTTAATCAGAAGTTATATAATGTTATTCAGTGGTTTTTAGGGGCTATCATCTTGTAAGGTGTATTTTTAATACTGATAGACAAAGCAAGTATTGAAAACTGTGGTACTATTGTGTTCGTAGCAAAATTGCTGCAATCAACACGTAGAAGCATTTCAAATGGTAGGTTGTGCACCAAAAATTTTTTAAATGTAGTATTCATCTGAAGGAAATTCCTATTGATCCTGCCCGGGGGAATCAACCACACATTTCCTGGCCAATTCTCTTTAGATACCCAGCAGCATAATTATAATTACCTAAACCTGGTGTATCATGCAATGATAGGCATGGCAACAACATTGGGGCAAATCAATGGATGTATAGATACCAAGGAACGTGTTTTGAAGGTTGAATTCATCAAATTGCAGGGATTGTGGACATTAAACAACCTTCTGAAGCTCTGAAATTGAGTAAATTTGAGCTAGTGGATCAAAAATGCAATGGACTTGTACGTATTATTAGCACGACATGCATGATGCCATAATTAATGCAGTTAGACTAAACTTGAACAGTTCCTCAGTTCTTCAAATAAACAAGTGATAGGCCACTTTTTGGTTGTACAGCCAATTGGCCCAATACCCATGCAAACAGCCCTTTTGTATAGAGACATTCAATACTACCGACTCGCTATACAATAATGTTATTCTGTGCATGCATGGTGGCACTGTAGAGTATCTGCTGCACTGTGCCACTTCCTCCTACAACTTCAGCAATACCATGCCATTCCCCCTAAGTAGTCTGGCTGTGGTGGTCATTCTCCATTTCGTCCCTAAACGTAACAAGATAATGCGAAAGTAATTCCATATCGCAAGAACCATGCCCCCCGTTTATACAAACCCGTTCCCTTTGATCGCTTCTCTTGTCGGCTCCTCATTACTACTGAGGGCGCTGTAGCTTTCCTTGTGACTAGTAGACGCCTCTGAACAACCTTATTCAGCATTCTCACACAGATCACACCTCTTCTGCTTATTGTACCGCCCGATCTCTCCAGCTAAGCCGTCTTTATGAACGCTCTCGACTTTTTCCTCTGTGGTCGTGTCGTTTGACCACTTAAAGTTAATCCGACACTTATGACATGCTCCTACGACATGTAAAACACGTCTAGAACAAATCTGATTCCTTTTAATCTTCCCTACAACAGCCTCATCGACGGCGAAGTTCTTTCCCATTTTCGCGGTAATGCCAGCAAATTGATGGATGCGCAACGTTTGGATGCTTTTATCTCCTGACAAAAAAAAATACCATTATGGAAAACAACCATTTCTAAGTAGCCTGGACATATCTAGATAAGGCAGAGCTGTTTCAGAATTTTCAAAACAGGCGTTCCTTATTTTCAGTTCTGGTACCTTGAGTTTGTCTGATCTTTTGCTTCCAAGCAAAGCTCCAGGGACATCTTCCTCCAAAAGAACAATGTCCTCAATCGCTGTAATCGTCGTCGACATTCCACTTGCTGCAAGCCATATTATAAATTATATATCAAAGAGAAAGAATCGTCTTGAATACCAGGCTAAGTACTGTCAGTTCGCCCTCATAGCATGCTCGGTGTATATAAATACTTAATCACTCACCATATAATGAGAATAAAAGTTGCTCAATGGATTACAGCAATGGAGAGGTACAGTAAGGGTTGCTAAATCCTTGCCTGCTACGTGGGAAATTGTGAATGGAATGTCATTTTGAGTCAAATATTGCTGCCAGAGTTTTAATTCAGGGGGTAAAGATGATGGAGCTGGCGAGTCTTGCAGAAATCTTTCTCTGCTACATACACTGCTGGTACCAAAATAAAAGGGTCACATCCTACTCTATGTCTGGATGATATCTTGTTGACATTTCCTGGACAATGTGATCCACAATTGGTATTGCAATATTATTGTAATAATCTTTTCTGTTATAGCATTTTTTGCCGTTTACAAGGATGTTGAATTTCAATAATTATTTCCACTTCACTTGCTAACCTGTTTGCATCTGCAAACCTGTTTGCATCTGCAAACCAGTCAGAAAACTCATCAGCCGTCTTTTTCTGCAGTTCTTATACATGTAGATTGTTATTGCAGTTATCAAGTTGTATGCATGCACAATATCCTGATTCTGTTTTACTAGCTTCACAGTGAGCGGTATTAGAAATGGCTCCTGCAATGTGTGTATAGTGCAAGAGGGGAAATGATGCATATTCTAGTCTGTGCGTCAACCTTTTCTGACTCCATTGCTGAAGCATTATCATACATGTATATGCATAATCACTCCGACATCATTCATACTAGGTGAGAAATGAAGTTGTAAGTGGAGTCTTTGCTCGCGTTCCATTGTGAGTTATATGACACATGTAACAACTTCAACAATGAGTTACCAGTGCAAGACAAAAAGAGAGAACAACACACACAAACTTAATGCATTAAATACCCTATAGAATATTCTAGAATAGTCTAGTCCCAAAGGTCAGGTCTATCACCTTGTTAACACCTTCGGTGACAGCTGACATCCTCTGTTACATTGCTCCCTCTTTTAGATTCTTGTGTCCTCACAAGACCTGGTTTATCAGGAAAATCCAGCGTGATATCGGTTAGGTTGTTGTCGATCTCTCTGAGGATACCTTTGGTCATCATTTACTTCGTGCTCAGTTGGGTTCATATTTCCTGGCAGCTCGTCATTTTCTGGCACTTCGTCCCCAATTGTCTCATCCTCTTGACCGCCAATCCGATTTATTTCCCCTCCTTCCTCATCCAAGATTACATAACCTCCATCATTCCGTCTGTTGATTGAACTAGTGCTCTGTGTATCATTTGCTCTTTGCTGTACTAGAGGAAGTGTGGGATCAGTATGGCATAGTTTAAGCCGGTTTCGATGAACTGTTGTTTTCTGGTTCCCTCCAATGAGTTGAATCCTGTAGTTGATGGGACTGGTTTTACTAATGACTGTGTAATAGGGTGTGTAACCTCCCCTGAATAATGAAAATCGATTTTTCCGAATACTTTTAAAACACTAATCGATTTTTCAGGTTTTTCTGGATCTGAAAATCGATTTTTCCGAATACTTGAAAAAAGAAAATCGATTTTTCCGAATAGGTTTTGACAATTTGCCAGCCGAATATCTAGGTTATTCAGGTTTTCTGCTCATTGAGCCACCTAAATGTACACATCACACCAGAGACCCTCCTACAGCTACCTACATCACACCAGATACCCTCAGCACACAAACACACCTACCCCCATCACACCAGATGCCCTCAGCACACAAACACACCTACCCATCACACCAGAAGCCTTCAGCACACAAACACACCTACCCCCATCACACCAGATGCCCTCATGAGGCACACAACCATAGCTACCTCCATCACACCAGACACCCTACTACAACTAACTGACGACATTACACCAGATCAATACCCTCAGCATGCATCCACAGCTACCCACATCACACCAGATGCACTCAGCACACAACCACAGCTACCTACATAAGCCTAAATCGCTTGGCCTAACCACATACCTAGTTGGGCGTGTCCTGACCTAAGTTATGGCTTTACCAGTACCTACAGTCTACAGATGTACACATCGCACTTGATGCCAACAGAATAGAACCACAGATGACGTTTACGCACCACCAGCCATGCAGCCTCCATTTCAGTTTTGAAAATACTAGTAACTCGATCGCGGCAATATCAGCTCAGAGAGATTGATTCAAGAAGCCAAATGATTCGAAATACACTAAGCGAACTGACTTTGATTTGTAGCTGGAGCTGTCCGTCGTCATGACACGTGAAGAGGGAGATCTCTTTTGGCTACATGTAGTTCGAATTACTGCCCGTAATACATGTATTAGATCTCGTCCCCACGTGTATATTTATAGTAACAACAGTGACGTTATAACGTTAAATTAGAAGTAATTATTGTAATATCGTAAACGCGTATCCGGATATCGTCATAAAAATGTATTCGAATAATGGGCGAATTGTCGATGCGGACGACGAATACCTAAGTACCTCCGAATGGAGATTCACAAACCGGTTATTTCGAATAGAACAAATCCAATAATCGATTTTTCCGAGTAATGCTAAATTACTATTCGAACGGATAGGTTTTTGCGAATATCCGAATAACCCGAATAACCTGATAACCGGTTACACACCCTACTGTGTAAGGACCCCTCCATAGTGAAGTGAACTTTTTGCTCTGCCCTTGCTTCACTCTTGGGACATAAAGCCATACTCTGTCCCCAACCTGAAAGGCTTCCCCAACACTGCTTGCATCAGCCACTTGCTTTTGCCTCTGATGTGCTTGTTGAAGATGTTGGCGGACTTGTAAAAACGCTGAATGCAACACCGTCTGTGTTTTCTGTACAAACTGAGGAACATCACCTGTAGATGTTGATGGTCTCCCCAGAACTACGTCAACAGGTAGGTTTGGTGAGCGTCCAAAAGTAACTAAAAATGGCGAGTATCCCGTAGATTCATGAATTGCTGTTCTATAGGCAAAAAGGACTTTCTGTAGATGCTCATCCCAATCCCTCTGATGGTCAGAGACAACTTTTGACAACATTCCTTCTAACGTCCTATTGAAACGCTCCACTTGGCCATTCCCTTGTGGGTGATATGGTGTGGTCTGTGTACGTTGGACTCCCATCATTGCACACAAGGTTCGGATGACTTCACTAACAAAATTGGACCCCTGGTCGCTGTGAATGATTTCAGGCATTCCATACCGACAAACAATTTCATCTACCAAAATTTTGGCCAAAGTATTGCTATCAGTTCCAACTAGTGGGAACGCTTCTACCCATTTGGAGAACAAGTCAGTGATGACCAATATATACCTGAATCCATGAGTGCTGACTGGAAGAGGACCCATAATGTCCCAGGAAATCTTCTGAAAAGGGTAGGTGCTACTGATTGTTCCTAATGGTGCTTGAGGTGCAGGTATTGGATGGTTACGACGTTGACAAATGTCACATCTTTGCACTGCCTCATGAATTTCTTGCTCGTAACCAGGCCAGAAATATCGTTCTTTGATTTTTTGAAATGTTTTGAAGGCACCTAAGTGTCCGGACTTGTTGTGCAGCTCATCCAAAATGTATGATCTCAGTTCCTGTGGTACGACAATTTGGGTTCTTGAGGTTCCACAATTCCTACTTTGACGGCACAGTACACCATCAATGACCAAGTACTTGCTCCATCTTTCCGTTTTCAGAGGCAACTTTCTCCCTTCTCTGATTGATTGCAAAATACTCTTTGTGAAAGAGTCATTATCTTGTTTTTGTTTCAATAAACCTGGGTCTCCCAGGTATGTAATTCCTCCTACCATTGCATTGGAATCTTCAACTGCAGCTTGCCGGGCAGACTCATTAACTTCGCACTTGAGTCTTGACATGGCATCGGCATTGCCATTGTTTCTCCCTGCCCTATACTTAATCGTGATGTCAAACTGTTGGAGGAATAAGAGCCAACGCGTAAGTCTTCCTCCCGTGTCCTTGAGCCCCCCTCAATGATGTTAAGGGATTGTGGTCAGTAAGTAAAATGAATGACCTTCCATATAGATATGGGAACAATTCTTTAATCGCAGCAACCACAGCCAAAGCCTCCCTCTCAACAGTTGAATAGTTTCGTTCTGCCTTGTTCAGCTGTCGACTCCAAAAGGCGATGACTTTTTCCTCTCCTTCAACTTCTTGACTCAATGCAGCTTCTAGTGCTGACCCAGAGGCATCTGTTGCTATGGTAAATGAATGCTTAAAGTCAGGATAAGCCAGTATTGGAGGGCTGATCAACTTCTGTTTTAAAGTTTGGAATGCTGCTTGACAGTTGTCATCCCACTTGTATCCACCTGCTGATTTTGATGTCAGTTTATGAAGCGGTGCAGCTATGTTGGAGTATCCCTGGATAAAACGCCTGTAATAGTTGGTGAGGCCTAGGAATTGCCTCAATTCCTTAATATCACATGGGATGGGGTACTCCCGCATGGCACAAAGCTTTTCCGGATCTGCCTGTATTCCCTCTTTGGATACAATGTGCCCCAAGTACCGTATCTTACTTTGGACAAAATGGCACTTCTTTCCTTTTAGTTTAAGCCCCGCTTTCTCTAAAAGTTCAAACACAGTCCGCAGGCGCTGAAGATGTTGTTCAAACGAAGTGCTAAATACAATAATGTCATCCAGGTAGATTAGACATTGTTCATACGTCATACCTGCAAGAACGCATTCCATCAGCCGTTGAAAAGTTGAAGGAGCGTTAGTCAGACCAAACGGCATAACGTTGAATTCGTAATGGCCCTCCCGAGTTGAGAATGCCGTTTTTCCTCGATCCTTTTCTTCAACTTCAACTTGCCAGTATCCCGAGGCAAGATCCAGGGTGGAAAAGAACCGAGATCCAGCGAGTGCCTCCAGCGTTTCGTCTATTCGTGGCAACGGGTAAGCATCCTTTACCGTCCTCTCGTTAAGCTTCCGGAAATCGATACTAAAACGCCAAAAACCGTCCTTCTTCTTAACCATTACCACAGGCGAAGACCATGGGCTGTTGCTTTCACGAATCACCCCCTGGTGTAACATCTTCTTTACTTCTTTGGAGACTGAATCCTGGAGAGAGTAGGGTATGCGACGCAAAGGCTGACGGACTGGTGGCCCTTGTACTCTGATGGAGTGCTTCACCACATCTGTTCTCCCTGGGGCACTGTTTTCTGACGCAAATGTACCCCGGGAACTCCCATATCAACCGCTGGAGCTTCATCCTTTCTGCTTCAGTAAGCTCTGCGCCCGTCAAATCCACCGCTGGCATCTCGTTGTTTCGGGGTTCGATGGTGTCATTGTCACCAAGCGTCATGACTGCACTACCCACTGTGAACGTTGCTACTCTGGTTGACTCGTAAACGATTGCATCGGTAAGTCCAGTGTTGACTATTTGGAGTGGGACTTGGCTGTTATCATCGACTTTGCAGACACTACGTGCAACTAGAATCCCCCGTTGAATGTTCACTATTGGTTCAATTAGTCCTTCTCCTTTGTTATCGCCAAGACTTCCTATCCTTCCTAGTACTAACACTTGCGACCGCGCCGGAATTTTCGTGGTCTGGACTAAGTTGACGACTAGCGCAGTGTCCCCCTCATGCTCGCGTCCTTCGTGCCCCGCCTTTCCTTCATCGCGAACCGCCAATGTTAGTTTACAGTTGGAGCAATCGACAACTGCACCATGCCGAGACAGGAAGTCCATCCCTAGCAAACACTCTACAGTAAGCTTCCGTGCTACTACAAAGTCATGGTGAACTTTAATGGTCTCTAAATCTACCATTACGTTGACTATTCCAAGGACATCTAACGGAATGCCATTAGCTCCGATGGTGAGAGGAGGGGTTCCGTTCATGCTTGACCTTGCGCTGGGAGGCAAAATGTCATAGCTCACAACTGAAACTGCTGCACCCGAGTCCACAAGAAAGCTCACCCTTTGCCCCCCTAACATGCCTTGAACCCTCAGAGACGTGCTATTACAGTAACAAACTTTTGAAGCCTGCTCACCTCTTGTGCCGTCGTCGTTGTTTCTCCGAGAAGGGCAGTAGCGTTTGATGTGCCCTTTCTTGTTGCATAAGTAACAACGAGGTTGTTGGGCTCCACCTGGTTTCTGTTCTGATAAACGAAATTCCAGCGCCTCCATCCTCCCCACGAGCTTATCAATTACCTCACGTATGTCTTCTCTGCCTCCTGTCTGCACTGCTTGGACCCGCTGCCCGTCGTCCAATCCCATCGCGCGTTCAACACGGATAGCGTTCTTTACCGCATCGTCCAAGTTGGTTGGCGTGCCACAGAGAAGAACCTGCCTTGCCAATTCTGGTCGCAACCCTGTTACAAATCGCCCTAGCAAAACGCTCGCTGTTTTGACATTGTCTTCAGTGAACAACTTGCACAGCGCCATCTCAAAATCTCTGACTGACTCTCGTAGTTCTTGACACCGCTCTCCAAATCTCTTCGCCGACAAAAGTGGATCCCTCGTTAAGCCTGCTCGGTCTGCGAGCGCCTTCTTGAGCGTTGCAAGATCAGCTTTGTCGGAGTCGGGTAGTTGCATGTAAATGTCTAGTAACTTTCCCCGAAGTAAGGCTGGGAGGATGACAAGATCCCTGCCGCCTTCCCATTTGTTGGCTGCAGCGATGACCTCGAAGCGTTTCCACGAGCGATCAAATTCTTCCCTGCTATCTGCATTGATCTCAGGTAGCGTCAATCCATGTATTCCTTGCGCCATGCCAGAGCGATCCCACCGCTGCCACCAATGTAACAACTTCAACAATGAGTTACCAGTGCAAGACAAAAAGAGAGAACAACACACACAAACTTAATGCATTAAATACCCTATAGAATATTCTAGAATAGTCTAGTCCCAAAGGTCAGGTCTATCACCTTGTTAACACCTTCGGTGACAGCTGACATCCTCTGTTACACACATATAACTCTTTATGCATTCCCATCATGCATGCATACCAATTATTTCCTGATGTACATGTTACATGGGGAGCGGCGGGAACTATCAGAGAAGTATAATTCGTTTTGACAAATATTCGGAGAATGATTTGCATTTCTGCCTACTCGGTGTTTCAAATTTACACAGTGTATCAGTCAATGTAATCATTAACCAAACAGACACACACGCACACACGCACACACACACGCACACACACACGCACACACACACTGACACACACACACTATGACATACACAACATGGGCGTCCCCAGCTTTTCTGGAAAGGGGGGGGCCAAGATGAAGGTGATGGGCGCCGGTGGGCAGCGCTGCCCGGGGAGGGTGCCGGAGGGGGGCACCCCTCCCGCCCAGCTAGGGGGTATGGGGGAGCGCTGTAAGCTGTAAGCTGTATTTTATTTTGACGTTAACATTTAACCCCCCCCCCCCCCCCTCTTAACGTCATTGAGTTTTTGTATGGAACATTACTCAATGTGCAGTGTAGTTTGAATAGGCATAACTGCTACCACTGGAGTCAACGCTGCAGATAACTTAATGTTCCGTATTGTAAAAACAATACTTGCGGACAATAAAATCTTTCTTAGCGTCATAGCCTCCCCCCCTAACGCTAATTTTTCCAAAAATCGTTTGGACAAGCCCCCTTACAATGAAGTTGTAAGTGGAGTCTTTGCTCGCGTTCCATTGTGAGTTATATGACACATATAACTCTTTATGCATTCCATCGTGCATGCATACCAATTATTTCCTGATGTACATGTTACGTAGGGAGCGGTGGGAACTATCAGAGAAGTATAATTCCCATGCAGCGTTTTGACAAATATTCGGTGAATGATTTGCATTTCTGCCTACTCGGTGTTTCAAATTTACACAGTGTATCAGTCAATGTAATAATTAACCAAACACACACACACACATGCACACACGCACACACACACACACACACACGCACACACACTGACACACACACTATGACATACAGAACATGGGCGTCCCCAGCTTTTCTGGAGGGGGGGCAAGATGAAGGTGAGGGGCGCCGGTGGGCAGCGCTGCCCGGGGAGGGTGCGGGATCGAGGGGGGCACCCCTCCCGCCCAGCTAGGGGGTATGGGGGAGCGCTGTAAGCTGTAAGCTGTGTTTTTGGAAAAATTAGCGTCATTGTGACGTTAACGTATAACCCCCCCCCCCCCCCCTCCCTCTTAACGTCATTGAGTTTTTGTATGGAACATTACTCAATGTACAGTGTAGTCTGAACAGACATAACTGTTGCCACTGGAGTCAACGCTGCAGCTAACTTAATGTTCCGTATTATAAAAACAATACTTGCGGACAATAAAATTTTTCTTAGCGTCATAGCCTCCCCCCCCCCCCCCCCCCCCTAACGTCACAATGACGCTAATTTTTCCAAAAATCGTTTGGACAAGCCCCCTTACAATTTTGCCAATTATGTATCCCCGTAATCGCACTGCCTTAATCATTTAGCATTTGTGCGGTTTGCATGGGATTCTATCTGCATGTAGTGCATGTGATGCTGCATGTAGTGCATGTGATGCTGCATGCATGTATACCATATCTGTGCACTGGATGTATCAAAGAAACGTGGGTTTTCACGCACGATATTTGAAGTTAAATATTTTGTTCTATTTTTTATTCTATTTGCGACTATACTTCAAGCAATGAACAGTGTCATTCAGTATGACGCAAGTCTATTTCGTCCCTGTACATCCTGCAGAATATACGACATCTGCATAAAGTAACTGAGTCACTTTATGCAGCAGACCTCAGTATAGCTTGCTGTTTGAAAACTCATCATAATCTGTTTTGACTAGAAAAGCTAGATGGCAGTACGCACATGGCTGGACACAGCACAACGCGAGTGAGTAACCACAGTAAAAAAAAAACCGCGTGAAATCATTTTGGAATCATTGCGTGATTGAACATAAAAAATAATACACAAATCAATTTTAAAGTTATAGATGGTTTTGTAATCATTTATAAATGCAAAACTTGCGTTTTTTCCCTGTGAACCGCCGCAACACGCTCAAACAATCGAGCAGATGCAATGCGTGGGACGGGGGTGGGGGGCACCATACAATTTTAAGTTGACGGGATTAATAACATGCGTGCATGCTCTGCCGCCAGGTTAAATTACCTCAGTAATTTACCATCCGACGCCAACGGTATACACGAAGAATGCAAAGCACGTTAGGAGGGGTGTCCACCACCCCCTCCACAGCGGCTTATAGTCATAACCGGACCAATTATAGTGCGGCGACGGCCCTGATGTAAGGTTATAATGAACCTATATACATATATGCATGGTGCACAGATTGGAGCTGCAGGAAGTGTGTACATGCATGCACTGACTTTCTCTCGCACAATATATAGCTATTTCGTGCACCGTATACACGCGTACGTACATTTGTATATGTGAATCCTAACTTATGTATATATAAGCGTTCATATATATTTGTATGGTGTGTATCAGGCACATAAAAGATCGTTCACGGCCGTTTCAACACATTGAAAAGTTGGACATTAGGCCTCCGCCCGTGATGAATATTAACTACCTATATAGTTGCCTACTAAGTATCGACCTGGCATCCACGTGCGAATGGAATTCGCTTTGATACTAGCCTTTGGTTGTCTATAGTGATATGATGCTCATAACTTACGAACGGCTGGATAATGTCATGACTGACCTACGCAACACTGTAATTGCGGAAGCTACCATACCCGTGTCGAACAGGGTACAAACACGAGGCTTGTTTGTACCAACTGCCACAGAGATGTGAAAATCCCTTATACTACATATAGTGGACAGATGGGTGTATAAATGTATAGCGTGTTCTAAGAAGGACGCTTTTTCTGACGGCTATACTAAACCCCTTAAATATGGCATTTTCCATGCAGGATGGCGGTTACAGGTTAAAATGAACGGCCGAGTGTAAAGGTTACTTTGATGGTAGTTTTCCGGCGTCCAGGTGTGTACTGTGAGAGGATGTAGTTGCTGTCAGGTAGTTTCTCTTAGTTTCTGTATATACCGGTAGTTGTAACGTCATGTACATGTATGATAGGTGCAGGCTGAATATAAATATTGTACTTCAGACTTTTTTTTTAGTGAGTACAATTGTAGCATGGTGCATTTATTTACATCTAGATTCATTACATCTACATGTACATTGTATCTACATGTACATGTAGATGCTAATTGCTTTGCATCCTCATAAACCCTCTCCCATCTCCCTCTCCACTCTAATCCCTCTCCTTTCCCCATTCCTTCCCTTACAATGTAGTGAACAGAAGACTACCCTGGGATTAACCAGCGGGCCAGGCTTGAGCTGTTCCACATCACTGAAGAGCCACTGTGCTACAAACGTGTTTTACGCCAGCGTATATTCTAATGTATAGCACCAATTTACGCTAGTTATACACCTATCGTATATTAATAGAATCTCTGGCGTAAAACTAGTGGATAGGAACAGTATACACTTCAGTTATACGCTGAGTGTATATTTTTCTCTTAGGCACTTTAGTATACTATTTGCGTACTCTTCTCGCTTATGGATTGAATATCAGCCGGATATTGTCTAATGTCAATGACGCAATTCTTATCTCATCCTCCTGGTCCCCTGCCCTTCACGCCCCCCTCCCCCCCCCCCCCCCCCCCCCCCCCCCCGGCCTCGCCCATTGATCACCTTTTAAAAAAAAAGAAATATAATGTTTCTTACATACATGAACACATATATACACACACGTTCGAAACGCTGCAACGGCGTGACCCGCGTCAGAAACTGAAATGAGAGAGAGCGTAGGTAAAACTTTGCCCTATTAATAGACCAAGGCTTACCATATATATCCATTCCATACTGCACAGTCTAAGTGAAACTGGCAAAAGAGACCAGTATAATATCTACAACAGCTTACTATGGATTCAAGTATTCAGCCAAGTGCACACTACGCGTACGGTGCTCTAGATAGGAAATAAAAACACAGCACAATGGGACAGATAAAAAGATATGCGCACTTGGCCCACCTTCACTTCACCAGCGTGCCGGCGTAATGGGAAAGAAAACAACGTACTGAACTTACACTTTGTGGCAGATCTAGAAACACTTGCACGCTACTACACATTTTGACTAAAAGAACATGATAAAGGTACATAATTTACATACCGACAGTCCGACACGACTTCCTATGCCTATGGGATACTGAGGGAAAGAAGTTGCAACGTAGGAAAACACAAACGGTGCAAGATAAGGTCATACCTGCTGAGGGCCGGGATTCATCGCAGCTATACAATAACACCTGCCTACGGCGCTAATATCCTGCAGCAGCTGCCAAGATTTGCGCGTCATATCACGTGACGTAAGTATACGTATGTATGCATGGGGCTCAATGCATCAAATGGTTCAACGATCGATATGCATTCGGATGTGTTTAATTGATTATACGCTGAAGACGCAAATTTACGTTCAACAATTATTACGCTACTCATTCGGAATGCCTAGATCGGCCCTCAATCCTGCTTTCAGTGCTTTGGAGTCAGCCTCTTTGACTACCCGGTATTGGTTCACGTACAACCTGACTCCATACTTGAGCAGCCATATCCCCAAGACAGTCCCGAACTTCGTTATGTTGATGGATGACAAGACCACCTGACTAACAGTCTAATACATGTCGCAGCGTGAAATTTGCACTACATCCATCACACTAGGTAAACAATCAATGATCCGCGGAGTAATAAACGGAGGCTCGCATACGTGCGCGTCATCAGGCAAATGGTCCATTGCTATGATGACAACATAAATGGATAGAGAATGGCAAAGCGCTCGCGAAGGTTGAATCGCGAAGGTGTCATAAGAACTTAAGGATGATGATGCCCTGGAGAGCTATTGTTGTGACCCTGACAAGCCTTTTATGTCAGGGAGTGATGATAAATTCAGTGACCTTGAACAGGAAGGTAGACTATTATACATGTAAGTGCATGCAGTACATATAAAAATACATGTAGATGCACAGCATATTGCTGAACGCAAAAGGAAGCACAGACCAGAGAATGACAGCACATCACTCCTGACAGTCAGTGCTAAAGCACGGCTATCTACATGACACACTCATGCTACTTCCCACAGTAGGCCATATCTGCAGAGACACAGATCCCTTGACCCAGGGAGCCTGTGGCCACATCCACGTAGTTCCGACACTGGAGGAGAAAGGGGATGGGGAGGGAGGGAGGGATGGGGGGGGAGAGGGAGGAGGGGACGAAGGAGGGAGGAGGGAGGAGAGGACAGAGTGGATGGAAGGGAGGAGAGGACAGAGTGGATGGAAGGGAGGAGAGGACAGAGTGGATGGAAGGGAGGAGAGGACAGAGTGGATGGAAGGGAGGAGAGGACAGAGTGGATGGAAGGGAGGAGAGGACAGAGTGGATGGAAGGGAGGAGAGGACAGAGTGGATGGAAGGGAGGAGAGGACAGAGTGGATGGAAGGGAGGAGAGGACAGAGTGGATGGAAGGGAGGAGAGGACAGAGTGGATGGAAGGGAGGGGATGATAGTACGAGAGTGAGGTAAGAGGAACACAAGTGGTCAGTGAATATCCATCACAAACGTACATAGCAAACAGGGAGAGGGAGGAAGGTAGCTGAGGTGCTTACAGGTGTGGGGTGTCCCTCTAAGATGGAGTCCACCTTGCGCAGGGTGAGCAGATGTTCTTAGGTGATGAGCCTCACACCATGCTGCATACAGGATGGGGCAGGCATGACCCTGTGAGGGTGTGAGGGGGTAGTGACATCACTACCCACACATCTACAATGTACACAATAAATTTTAAAATGCCAACAGTATGTATGCAGGTTTCCACACCTACATGTATGTTTTCACTTTAATGACAGGAAGTGCAGACATATACATGTATGTAGCTTACCTTGGAGAGTACAACTCTGTCACTGGACGGATCCTTGGGGACGTCATCTGTGTGGAGAGGGGGGAGGTAACCATATCTCAGTTAATACTAATCATGGACACCCATATGGACGACATTCAATATCAAAATACATGTAGCTACATGTATCTATCCCTAGATAAATGAACATACATGTATATAACCCCCCTCCTCTTCTCTCAGACTCCACCTACTTAAACAACCCTCCTTCACCTGGCACAATGCCCCCCTCCCTCCTCCCCCATGACCTTCCTCCTATGCCCTCTCTCCAGAGGACAAACCTACTGGTGTAGTGCAGCTCATAGAAGAACAGCACAGCTAAGATCTCCGCAGCTGATGCACTCGAGGTAGGATGGCTGCAGATATAGAAGAGGAAAGACATATAATCTTTGTCCAATGGAGGAGGAGGAGGGAGGGGGAGATAGGGAGGAGGAGGTTGGAAGGGAGGGTCATAGCGATGACGGAATTGAAACTACAAAAACCGAGTCACTCAAAATCTTTTCACTTTGCACCAGCACGGCTATCTGCATCACTCCTGATACACTAAGCATACCAGCATGACACTCCCCTTGTGCGCACCAGTGACACTCCCCTTGTGCGCACCAGTGACACTCCCCTTGTGCGCGCACCAGTGACACTCCCCTTGTGCGCACCAGTGACACTCCCCTTGTACGCACCAGTGACACTCCCCTTGTGCGCACCAGTGACACTCCCCTTGTACGCACCAGTGACACTCCCCTTGTGCGCACCAGTGACACTTCCCTTGTGCGCTCCAGTGACACTCCACTTGTGCGCACCAGTGACACTTCCCTTGTGCGCACCAGTGACACTCCCCTTGTGCGCAACAATGACACTCCCCTTGTGCGCACCAGCGACACTCCCCTTGTGCGCACCAGCGACACTACCCTTGTGCGCACCAGTGACACTCCCCTTGTGCGCACCAGCGACACTCCCCTTGTGCGCATAAGTGACATTCCACTTGTGCGCACCATTGACACTTCCCTTGTGCGCACCAGTGACACTCCCCTTGCGCGCACTAGTGACACTCCCCTTGTGTGCACCAGTGACACTCCCCTTGTGCGCATAAGTGACACCCCACTTGTGCGCACCAGTGACACTCCCCTTGTGCGCACCAGTGACACTCCCCTTGTGTGCACTAGTGACACTCCCATTGTGTGCACCAGCGACACTCCAATTGTGCGCATAAGTGACACTCCACTTGTGCGCACTAGTGACACTCCCCTTGTGTGCACCAGTGACACCCCCCTTGTGCGCATAAGTGACATTCCCCTTGTGCTCACGAGTGACACTCCCCTTGTGCGCACCAGTGACACTCCTCTTGTGCTCACGAGTGACACTCCCCTTGAGCGCACAAGTGACACTCCCCTTGTGTGCACCAGTGACACTCCCCTTGTGCGCACCAGTGACACTCCCCTTGTGCGCACCAGTGACACTCCCCTTGTGCGCACCGGCGACACTCCCCTTGTGCGCACTAGCGACACTCCCCTTGTGGGCACCAGCAACACTCCCCTTGTGCGCACCAGCGACACTCCCCTTGTGCGCACTAGTGACACTCCCCTTGTGCGCATAAGTGACACCCCACTTGTGCGCACCAGTGACACTCCCCTTGTGCGCACCAGTGACACTCCCCTTGTGCGCACTAGTGACACTCCCCTTGTGTGCACCAGTGACACCCACTTGTGCGCATAAGTGACACTCCACTTGTGCACACTAGTGACACTCCCCTTGTGCGCATAAGTGACTCCATTTGTGCGCACCAGTGACACTCCCCTTGTGCTCACGAGTGACACTCCCCTTGAGCGCACAAGTGACACTCCCCTTGTGTGCACCAGTGACACTCCCCTTGTGCTTATGCGCACCAGTGACACTCCCCTTGTGCGCACCAGTGACACTCCCCTTGTGTGCACCAGTGACACTCGACTTTTGCGCACCAGTGACACTCCCCTGGTGCGCACAAGTGACACTCCCCTTGTGTGCACCAGTGACACTCCACTTGTGCACATAAGTGACACTCCACTTGTGCGCACTAGTGACACTCCCCTTGTGTGCACCAGTGACACTCCCCTTGTGCGTATAAGTGACACTCCACTTGTGCGCACCAGTGACACTCCCCTTGTGCGCACCAGTGACACTCCCCTTGTGTGCACCAGTGACACTCCCCTTGTGCGCACCAGTGACACTCCCCTGGTACGCACAAGTGACACTCCCCTTGTGCGCACCAGTGACACTTCCCTTGTGTGCATAAGTGACTCCACTTGTGCGCACCAGTGACACTCCCCTTGTGCTCACGAGTGACACTCCCCTTGAGCGCACCAGTGACACTCCCCTTGTGTGCACCAGTGACACTCCCCTTATGCGCACCAGTGACACTCCCCTCGTGCGCACTAGTGACACTCCCCTCGTGCGCCCAGTGACACTCCCCTTGTGCGCACCAGTGACACTCCCCTTGTGCGCACTAGTGACACACCCCTTGCGCACACCAGTGACACTCCCCTTGTGCGCACCAGTGACACTCCCCTTGTGCGCACCAGTGACACTCCCCTTGTGCGCACCAGTGACACTCCCCTCATGCGCACCAGTGACACTCCCCTCATGCGCACAAGTGACACTCCCCTTGTGTGCACCAGTGACACTCCATTTGTGCGCATAAGTGACACTCCACTTGTGCGCACCAGTGACACTCCCCTTGTGCGCACCAGTGACACTCGCCTTGTGTGCACCAGTGACACTCCCCTTGTGCGCACCAGTGACACTCCCCTGGTGCGCACCAGTGACACTTCCCTTGTGCGCACCAGTGACACTCCCCTTGTGCGCACCAGTGAAACTCCCCTGGTGCGCACAAGTGACACTCCCCTTGTGCGCACCAGTGACACTCCCCTTGTGCGCACTAGTGACACTCCCCTTGTGTGCACCAGTGACACCCACTTGTGCGCATAAGTGACACTCCACTTGTGCACACTAGTGACACTCCCCTTGAGTGCACCAGTGACACTCCCCTTGTGCGCATAAGTGACTCCATTTGTGCGCACCAGTGACACTCCCCTTGTGCTCACGAGTGACACTCCCCTTGAGCGCACAAGTGACACTCCCCTTGTGTGCACCAGTGACACTCCCCTTGTGCTTATGCGCACCAGTGACACTCCCCTTGTGCGCACCAGTGACACTCGACTTTTGCGCACCAGTGACACTCCCCTGGTGCGCACAAGTGACACTCCCCTTGTGTGCACCAGTGACACTCCACTTGTGCACATAAGTGACACTCCACTTGTGCGCACTAGTGACACTCCCCTTGTGTGCACCAGTGACACTCCCCTTGTGCGCATAAGTGACACTCCACTTGTGCGCACCAGTGACACTCCCCTTGTGCGCACCAGTGACACTCCCCTTGTGTGCACCAGTGACACTCCCCTTGTGCGCACCAGTGACACTCCCCTGGTGCGCACAAGTGACACTCCCCTTGTGCGCACCAGTGACACTTCCCTTGTGTGCATAAGTGACTCCACTTGTGCGCACCAGTGACACTCCCCTTGTGCTCACGAGTGACACTCCCCTTGAGCGCACCAGTGACACTCCCCTTGTGTGCACCAGTGACACTCCCCTTATGCGCACCAGTGACACTCCCCTCGTGCGCACTAGTGACACTCCCCTCGTGCGCCTAGTGACACTCCCCTTGTGCGCACCAGTGACACTCCCCTTGTGCGCACTAGTGACACACCCCTTGCGCACACCAGTGACACTCCCCTTGTGCGCACCAGTGACACTCCCCTTGTGCGCACCAGTGACACTCCCCTTGTGCGCACCAGTGACACTCCCCTTGTGCGCACCAGTGACACTCCCCTCATGCGCACCAGTGACACTCCCCTCATGCGCACAAGTGACACTCCCCTTGTGTGCACCAGTGACACTCCATTTGTGCGCATAAGTGACACTCCACTTGTGCGCACCAGTGACACTCCCCTTGTGCGCACCAGTGACACTCGCCTTGTGTGCACCAGTGACACTCCCCTTGTGCGCACCAGTGACACTCCCCTGGTGCGCACCAGTGACACTTCCCTTGTGCGCACCAGTGACACTCCCCTTGTGCGCACCAGTGAAACTCCCCTGGTGCGCACAAGTGACACTCCCCTTGTGCGCACCAGTGACACTTCCCTTGTGTGCACCAGCGACACTCCCCTTGTGCGCACCAGCAACACTCCCCTTGTGCGCACCAGCGACACTCCCCTTGTGCGCACCAGCGACACTCCCCTTGTGCGCACTAGTGACACTCCCCTTGTGCGCACCAGCAAATCTCCCCTTGTGCGCACCAGCGACACTCCCCTTGTGCGCACTAGTGACACTCCCCTTGTGCGCATAAGTGACACTCCACTTGTGCGCATAAGTGACACTCCACTTGTGCGTACTAGTGACACTCCCCTTGTGTGCACCAGTGACACTCCCCTTGTGCGCATAAGTGACTCCACTTGTGCGCACCAGTGACACTCCCCTTGTGCTCACGAGTGACACTCCCCTTGAGCGCACCAGTGACACTCCCCTTGTGTGCACCAGTGACACTCCCCTTATGCGCACCAGTGACACTCCCCTCGTGCGCACTAGTGACACTCTCCTCGTGCGCCCAGTGACACTCCCCTTGTGCGCACCAGTGACACTCCCCTTGTGCGCACTAGTGACACACCCCTTGCGCACACCAGTGACACTCCCCTTGTGCGCACTAGTGACACACCCCTTGCGCACACCAGTGACACTCCCCTTGTGCGCACCAGTGACACTCCCCTTGTGTGCACCAGTGACACTCCCCTTATGCGCACCAGTGACACTCCCCTCGTGCGCACTAGTGACACTCCCCTCGTGCGCCCAGTGACACTCCCCTTGTGCGCACCAGTGACACTCCCCTTGTGCGCACTAGTGACACACCCCTTGCGCACACCAGTGACACTCCCCTTGTGCGCACTAGTGACACACCCCTTGCGCACACCAGTGACACTCCCCTTGTGCGCACCAGTGACACTCCCCTTGTGCGCACCAGTGACACTCCCCTCGTGCGCACTAGTGACACTCCCCTCGTGCGCCCAGTGACACTCCCCTTGTGTGCACCAGTGACACTCCCCTTGTGCGCACTAGTGACACACCCCTTGCGCACACCAGTGACACTCCCCTTGTGCGCACCAGTGACACTCCCCTTGTGCGCACCAGTGACACTCCCCTTGTGCGCACCAGCAAATCTCCCCTTGTGCGCACCAGCGACACTCCCCTTGTGCGCACTAGTGACACTCCCCTTGTGCGCATAAGTGACACTCCACTTGTGCGCATAAGTGACACTCCACTTGTGCGCACTAGTGACACTCCCCTTGTGTGCACCAGTGACACTCCCCTTGTGCGCATAAGTGACTCCACTTGTGCGCACCAGTGACACTCCCCTTGTGCTCACGAGTGACACTCCCCTTGAGCGCACCAGTGACACTCCCCTTGTGTGCACCAGTGACACTCCCCTTATGCGCACCAGTGACACTCCCCGCGTGCGCACTAGTGACACTCCCCTCGTGCGCCCAGTGACACTCCCCTTGTGCGCACCAGTGACACTCCCCTTGTGCGCACTAGTGACACACCCCTTGCGCACACCAGTGACACTCCCCTTGTGCGCACTAGTGACACACCCCTTGCGCACACCAGTGACACTCCCCTTGTGCGCACCAGTGACACTCCCCTTGTGTGCACCAGTGACACTCCCCTTATGCGCACCAGTGACACTCCCCTCGTGCGCACTAGTGACACTCCCCTCGTGCGCCCAGTGACACTCCCCTCGTGCGCCCAGTGACACTCCCCTTGTGCGCACCAGTGACACTCCCCTTGTGCGCACTAGTGACACACCCCTTGCGCACACCAGTGACACTCCCCTTGTGCGCACTAGTGACACACCCCTTGCGCACACCAGTGACACTCCCCTTGTGCGCACCAGTGACACTCCCCTTGTGCGCACTAGTGACACACCCCTTGCGCACACCAGTGACACTCCCCTTGTGCGCACCAGTGACACTCCCCTTGTGCGCACCAGTGACACTCCCCTCATGCGCACCAGTGACACTCCCCTTGTGCACATAAGAGACACAGCATGTGACCTACATGTACAATCTCTTTGGAGAGGTGTGCAGCGACCTTGACACGATATTCCTGATGGGCAGCAATAGGGTTACCTGCCAACTGCAGCTGAGGGAGCATGGGAGGGGCAAAGGATGAGGAGAGTAGGGTGGGAGGGGCACTGATAAATGGAGGGAGGGGAACAGAAAGAAAGAGGGAGGGGAACATCTGTTTCCCTACCTCTACCTGTAAACATTAGAGCCACCACATCCACCCTCCCTACCATTACACTTGGGGATCAGATCACTATAGCACACCCAGGATCAGCTCAGTGCCCTATAGCATGTGAACATACATGTATCAAGGTGACCACATTACCCAAATTTTACTGTACATGTCTTATAAATATGCTTATGCCACATGCAAGCATAATGGCCTTAGCACCTGTCCATTGAATGTTTATAGACATGAACATATGTAAGCATCCTAATATGGTCAAAGTGAAGGCATTGAACCAAATTTATTCCATTCCAGAAATTCAGTTCCAGCATTAGAGGCCTGTATATCTAACACGAGTTATTCTGCTGTACCTGCCTATCCGGTGATCGGATAACATCAAATTCCCACACAAACTCAACAGAGATGTGCTTACATATGCCTTTAATGAGTATAAATGGAATGGTGACTACCATGGTGAGAAATACACCCACTTGAACACGCGCACTCATGGGGACAAATGTCCATCACAGGTTGTGTGAGTGTCAGAGTCTACACAACATCACATCCAATGTTCTGATGGATTTTACAAATAATATTTTAATCAGTTTTCAACGGTCTACTTCGTTAAAATGTATTGCGTGTGCGCTACATGTAGGCCTATGCACACGCCTGTGCAGCCTCTCTAGCAAGTGCTAATGCTACGCCGCTGCTGCAATTGGAATTGCTATGTGTACAGGATATCTAGAGTGTTGATATTCACTACTATACACACAATAGTTTCTACACCTCTCACTTCACTAGCTTACACACGTATCAACAAAACTCTTCACATGTACAGTCCTAGACACGCACATCAATTAACGCACTCCTTTATATCACTCCTAGACACAAGTTTTTTACGTTTCGTACATGGGATTGTACTATACTCAGACACACGAATTAAGAGCGGACAATGGGCTACCCATTTGAGGTACGGTTAAATAAGGGAGCCCAATTCTATGGTATTTGGCAGGAGCCAACCTAGCGGAATGCACCACGTACATGTATGGGCCACATGGATTCTTACCAATTTACGTGCATGATCAGATGAAAGTAGCCGTCATGGAACATACTGTACTCAGTACGGAGTATTTAACGATCGGAGCGATCAACACACACCAATATGTAGCTGCTAACAGTTACATTGCTGTCCCAGACTCCTCCAAGGCTTGAGAAAAGGCGATTCGTAATGGTATCTGTTCAAAAGTTTGCTCACGCGCATACTGTTGTACATAGTCTCGTACCCAGATTATTAATACGTCTGGGTACGAGACTACACAATGCCGTCATGTTGGGTCTGGTAACGAGAGTGTTGTATAACAGTAGTATACTCGCAGTGCATCTTTGGTAGTGGTATAACAGCAGAATACGCCAGCGGATGTTGCCGTTATACGCTCTAATTGTATAACACTTGTATTCTAGAATAATACAACTTAATATACTCTGCAGTATAACATTGTTTTAGCACAGTGAGCGCAGTGATAACTGGCAGTACACTGTTGTGATGTCAGTCCTTGAGATTAACAATGAGATAGTGAGGGGTCTGCTGTCCCTTCAGCACACAGAGAAGATGGAGGTCAAGCTAGGAACTATATGCCGGGAATGTCAAACAGGTGTGTGTTGGTGGTTTACTTATGTACATGTATATGTAATGGCCTTCTCCTTATACATGTACGTGTACTGTTGGCATTCTCTTGGCCTTCTCCCTATACTGTTGGCTTTCTCTTATACTCTTAGCCTTCATGTCTAACATGGCCTAACTTCTACCACAAAACCCACAAGGGCATCTGGCTAAATGCAAAGCATCTTGTGAGCTCTGTAGGATTTGATTGGCAGGTACATGTAGCTGTGCAGTAAACCAGCTATAGAGTGGACAGGGAGGTACCAAGAACCCCACAGCAGATGGGTATGGAGTAGACATGCTGTGGAGTGAATGTATGGCAGATACCTGTGCATGTAGGTTGGATTTCTAAGGTGAGGAAGGTGTGTGTGTGTGCGTGTGCATGTTGTGTGTGTGTGTATATTTGTGTGGGTGTGTGTGTTTAGATTAGCTTTGCATGTGGGTATATTGAGGGTTGGATTTGATGCTGTGGTTTTAGTTCTGTTTGTGTGTGCTTAAAGGTTAGGTTTGCAGCTACATGTACATATGTACATGTGTATTGGATTTATATGGACTACTTGTACCATCTGGTGTGTTTGTGTGAGTGTATTTGTGTGAGTGTTACTGTTGGCCTTCTAGAACCATATCCCTGACTGTACATAGGTCTACATATACTTATTTTGGATGTTGGCCTTGGTCCGTGACCTCTACCACAAAACCCACAAGGGCAGTCCAATGTGTACACAACCATTGTCTTAGATAAAATGAATACAATCAAATCATCTTGTGAACTGTGTATACTTTGATTGGCTGATAGCAATGCAGTATGCAGTAAACCAGCTACACATGTTTGAGTGGACACTACTACATGTAGACACGACAGTGGAGTGAACCTATGGCAGATACATGTATATGTGCATGTGGGTTGTACTTCTAAGGACTACTACTACTTGTGAGGGAGGGGCTTGTACCGTCTGGTGTGTTTGTGTGTGTACATGTATATTTGTGTGTGTATGTGTGTGTGCACGTGCGCATGTGCCTCAGGGTTAGTCTTTGCAGCTACATGTACATGTATGTTGGATTCTACTTGAGGGAGGGGCTTGTACTATCATGTGTGTGAATGTGTGTGTGAGTATGTATGTTTGTGTGTTTGTGTTTGTGTGCGTGCGTGTGTTTAGATTAGCTTTGCATACATGTAGCTGCAAACCTAACCTTTAAGCACACACAAACATAACTAAAACCACAGCATCAAATGCCAACCCTCAGGTGTATTGGATTTATATGGACTATCTGGTGTGTTTGTGTGAGTGTATTTGTGTGAGGCCTTCTAGACTGTTATGTTGGATGTTGGCCTTGGTCCCTGACCTCTACTACAAAACCCACAAGGGCAGTCCAATGTGTACACAACCATTGTCCTAGTTAAAATGAATACAATCAAATCATCTTGTCAGCTGTGTACACAATGCAGTAAACCAAGCTACATGTATGCAGTAAACCAAGCTATGCAGTAAACCAAGCTATGCATTATAAACCAGCTACGTGTACATGTACATGTTTGAGTGGACACTGCTACATGTAGACACTACAGTGGAGTGAACCTATGGCAGATACATGTATATGTGCATGTGGGTTGTACTTCTAAGGACTACTACTACTTGTGAGGGAGGGGCTTGTACCGTCTGGTGTGTTTGTGTGTGTATGTTTGTGTGTGTATGTGTGTGCACGTGCGCATGTGCCTCAGGGTTAGTCTTGCAGCTACATGTACATGTATGTTGGATTCTACTTATGAGGGAGGGGCTTGTGCCATCATGTGTGTGTGTGTGTGTGTGTGTGTGTGTGTAGCAGTGGCAATGACTGTGGTTATCTTATCTCACATCAATGGGAAGAACTAAACCTCTTAGTCATGCATGTAATGGTCTGTACATGTACTGTAGGCACAAGCACTGATACATATATAATGGAAAAGCTTCCATACACTCTTACAGCTGCTCCCCTATACCCCAGCAGGACCGGGAGTGAGGCGTAGGTCAATTGTACCCACACAAACTGGAAATCCTGGATCCATCACTGAAATTGAATGTACTCTTGCCAGGATCAGCTGAACAGGATGCCATTACCATGAAGGAGTCACCCCTCAAACACTTCCAAATTCTGATGCCACACCCCTAGTTCTTCTTAACTGCTGCAAAATGACTGTATGTGTACACTGTTAGAAATGACAACCTTATGCATTATCGCACGTTGCACATTAGTTTTCTGTATCAGTCCCTACACCATCATCTTTTATTGAAATGCTTGATCCTTGCACCCACAACGTACATGTAATATGTGCTTCTTTACTCATTGTTACATATACACAATGTATGTGATTATAGATGACATGTACAATGTGACCATGATACATTAAAGGGGTTCATCCTGTTGCCTGTAACTATCAAGGATGCAATTTCATCTTCTTTATTCCATCTGGTTTGGTTTTGTATTGATATTTACGTCTCTTCCATTCTGATCCATTGCCAAGTCTTTCTTTTGTAAGAAATATGTCTCTGGCAGGGTCCCGTAAGCTTACATCCATTTTTGCATCATCATTTAGCTTCTCAACAGCTATATACATGTACAGTACACATACAGGTACAATACTATGTCAGTGTACAATCATAACCTTGGCAGCTAAACTGCTTCACATTTCCGTTGTCTTTGATCATGGCAGGAATGTGCTTAGCCAAGATGCGCATTTTTTCTTCGTATCCTTCAAAAGTTTTGGACATAGCAAGAAAAGATTGTATCGACTCTTTAGCCTATAGTAGATCAACTTGTGAATGATGCATAACCATTTACACAAATTTTTACCTCGGTCTGAAGTGACTCAGCATCAGGACTCCGGCTTGACACCTGCTGGTGTATGTTTTCAAAGTCCTACATTACACAGTTCCATGTACAGAATTGCTTCAAATTACAGTGTCGGCATACATGTATGCGGCAGTGCTTTACCCTCCACAGCTTACTACATGTAACTGCATTATTGGGGGAAGTGGGGGGAAGTATTGTGTCCAAATGGGGTGGTAACTGTGCTAGAAACTGTTTCCTGTTATTTCCTCTAAGAGACGTTCAGTTAAAACCAAGATTATCTTTTCCTGAAAGACAGGCCAAAACGGCTGATAGTGTCAATGAGTTGCTTCATTTCAGGTCCTGATACTGGATCAGTGAATCCTGCTTTAGCATCGATCTGTCTCACTTGGAACATCAAGTTGTGTATTAGCACATCGAAGGTCCTAAGCAGATGATGTAGTTCATCAGGTACATGTAGGACTTATTTCAGAGGAATGTTCAGTAGTGGCTCGCACTTCACACTTACTCTTCGACCTTGCACATCTATTAATAGTTATTTCTTTAGCATCTTTTGATATATATTCCATTTTATACAGTGTATGTACAAGGGAGTGAGCGTTTCATGCAATAAACAAATATACCTGTCTTCTGAATGTACAAAGCACCAAATTTGAAACCTATTTTATCAGTACAAAAACTGTAATGTATTATAAACTGTAATTAATATCATGCATCATCAACCTAGTGCATCCTGCTAGCTCCATTGGCATGTGTTTCTGCATATGTAATACATGTGTGTATTTATTATCCACGAAAGAATGCAATGCTTTTGAATCAATACAATTCCTTAATTGGATTATCAATCTAAATCAATTTATGAATACACTGTATAGAATAACCAGGTTTAGGCAAGTGCGAAGCACATTTATTTATTATCTTTAACACATGCAGTTCAAAAATTGCCTGCAATTAATTAATTTGATACAGCAATGTATGACAACTTTTAGTTACAAAATTTATTATAGTTGTGAAGAAAGTTTGAAATGGCGCGCATTTTGCTAGTTAACATTCAAAACAACAAATCAAACTTGAAAATCCTAAAAGGCCACTACAATTTTAAATGACTCACCAATGTTTTGAGTTCATTTAATAATGGAGTAATTAGTTATGGTTATTAAAATTAGTCATCCCATAATAGCTTCAACCACTATAACTTAAAACCAAATTATGATTTTACATATCTATTGAATTCAGTAACTTGAAATCAGTGCTGTTCCACCACATAATCAAATCTAACCTTAGTTATTAGTATGTATTAAAATCAATTATCTCTAATATTCTTAAATAACGTTGATAATAGAGGGCTTTGAATATGAGGGTTTTGATACAATTACATAACCACATAAAATAATTGGTACTGCAATATATTTAAAAAATCAAGCAGTTAATTAGTTTCAATCGTGAGTTATAGCAGAGATCATATGATCTCTGGTATTAAATTCATACATGACAGCAAGTGCCAAGTACATATGTTCAGTATAGAGGTACATGTAAATTTGTGGAGGGGTTAAATCTAAATAAGCCGTCAACCTTCTGTGAAGAATAGTCCACTTCAGTGAATACAAAATACATTTCAACTCCAAGAATTATTATCAACTGCCTCCAACTGTTTTTTCAGTCCCTTTTAGCCATTTCCCCTCACACCAAGTCCAGCAAATTAGCTCCTCCTATAGCTAGTACCTCCTAATATTGGCATAGGTTTAAGAGTTGAACGTTATACATGTATATACACTCCTGTAATAACAAACTTGATTAATTATTGTTGCATGTGTGTGCAATGTGTTCAATTGTAATGCAGCTTTGCATTAAAGTAAATAAGGGGATATAATTGAGAGTGGAGTGCTTATGCTTATGATTTAGGCAATATTACTCCCCTAGCTGGCTGGGCGGGAGGGCCGGGTATCCTCCCCCTCCCCCCCCCCCCCCCTTGATGACCATTAAAATGTTTGCCCCCCCCCCCCCCCCACACACACACACACTTTTAAACTCCTTCCTACGCCGCTGGATTTGATATTGCGTCATATCAAACAATTTATTACGCGGTATGCTGTGGTCGGGATTGAACTATCGACGTACAATACACATATGCATTAGGCATCAAACCGCCCCTACCTAACCATCTGCACGTCGGTCAAATATTGTCAAATCCCCTACCAATCCCGGCATCGCCCGTACGGGGCAAATTCCAAGCGTACCTGTAATGTCATTGATGCCGCCAGAGATAACAGATCTCTGCATGGTGCATTCCATATTTGCTTCAGTAGCTTGTTTCCCACAGATAGGGTCTGGGAACGAGACTAGAGCTGTTGCGCCACGTACCTTCCAACCTAAGTGGCGGATCCAACCATCGGGATCAGTACCCGAATATCAAGAGGTATCAGCAATGCCTAATAAACACTCGCTGAATCTCAGAGTCAAAACTCGCGATCGAGCTGCAATTAGGTTTGTACCTTTCATAGTCGATCGATATAACGCCCACAAAGATAGCGGAATATTTATTGGGCACGAGGCCAATTGGGCGTGGTTCTTCCTCCGCAGACATTCACGTATGATGATAGAAGTATATTTTCTGTCTGGGTACGAGATTGGTTCATCATTTGAGATGCGCACGTGATGATGATCAGTGCAAATGTACGCAGATCTTAGTGCATGAATAGAAAATTCAGAGGAACCGGCAATTATCATAGCAAAATTCTTAAAAATACTCGATAATTATGTCCATAGATTCAAAATTTGGGGACACGTTGGGCAAATCCCTTACCGCATTAAATACAGCAGATATGTGAGCTGGAATATGGTAATTAGGTATCAATTTCAATGTCATCAAGTCAAAAGCAGAAAAATCAAGGGAACCGACAGGAAGGGGCTACAAATTTTGAAAAAAATCATGACAATTCCTACCATGTCCTATATCTTATAGAACTAGTCGGGCAAATCTTCAAATGCATAAGATTGAAGCAGAACATTGGATTTTCTTGAGTTTTCCATACAATCTCCTATACTGCCCATTGCGGTTAGTTGTACATACCGCTAATTCCCGTGACCGCACATTTCTCCATATGATTTAGCTTGTGGTAGCACCTTGCCTTATTACTGTATTTAGCACCCTGCCCTACCTTGTTACTGTTTATGAAATTGTAGCTTGTCTTGGTACCCAGAGCCTTGTTACTGTATTTAGCTTGTGTTAGCACCCTGCCTTTTTACTGTATTTAGCTTGGGTTAGAACCCTGCCTGGTTACTGTATTTAGATTGTGTTAGCACCCTTTCTTGTAACTGTATTTGACTTGTGGTAGCACCTTGCCTTATTACTGTATTTAGCTTGTGCTAGCACCCTGCCCTACCTTGTTACTGTTTATGAAATTGTAGCTTGTCTTGGTACCCAGAGCCTTGTTACTGTATTTAGCTTGTGTTAGCACCTTGCCTTATTACTGTATTTAGCTTGTGTTAGTACCTTGCCTTATTACTGTATTTAGCTTGTGTTAGCACCTTGCCTTATTACTGTATTTAGCTTGTGTTAGTACCCTGCCCTACCTTGTTACTGTTTATGAAAATGTAGCTTGTGCTGGTACCCAGAGCCTTGTTACTGTATTTAGCTTGTGTCAGCACCATACCTTGGTACGGTATTAAGCTTGTGTTAGCACCATTCCTTGTTACTGTATTTAGCTTGTGTCAGCACCATGCCTTGTTACTGTGTTTAGCTTATGTTAGCACCCTGCCTTGTGACTATATTTAGCTGGTTTTAACACCCTGCCTTGTTACTGTATTTAGCTTCTCTTGGTATGCAGAGCGTTGTTACTGTATTTAGCTTGTGTTAGCACTATGCCTTGTTACTGTATTTAGCTTGTGTTAGCACCCTGCCTTGTTACTGTATTTAGCTTCAGTTAGCACACTGCCTTGTTACTGTGTATAGCTTGCATCTTACTTTGTGACTGTTATTTAAAAAAATGTAGCTTATCTTGGTACCAAGAGTCTTGCTACTGTATTTAACTTGTGGTAGCACCATGCCCTACCTTGTTACTGCTTTTTAAAAATGTATCTTGCTTTGGTACCCAGAGCCTTGTTAATGGATTTAGCTCCCTACCTTGTTACTGAAAATGTAGCTTGTCTTGGTACCCAGAGCCTTGTTCAGTACTATATTTAGCTTGTGATAGCACCTTGCCTTACTACTGTATTTAGCTTCGGTTACCACCCTGCATTGTTGTTGTATTGAGCTTTTCTAGGTATCCAGAGCCTTGCTACTGTATTTAACTTGTGGTAGCACCTTGCCTTATTATTGTATTTAGCTTGTGTTAGCACCCTGCCCTACCTTGTTTCTGTTTATAAAATTGTAGCTTGTCTTAATACCCAGAGCCTTGTTACTGTACTTAGCTTGTGTCAGTACCTGTATTTAGCTTGTGTTAGTACCCTGCCTTGTTACTGTATTCAGCTGGTGGTAGCACCTTGCCTTGGAACTGTATGTAGCTTGTGTCAGCACCATGCCTTGTTACTGTTTTTAACTTGTGGTAGCACCTTGCCTGATTACTGTATTTAGCTTGTGGTAGCACCCTGCCCTGCCTTGTTACTGTTTTTAAAATGTAGCTTGTCTTGTCTTGTCTTGGTACCCAGAGCCTTGTTGCTGTATTTAGCTTGTGTTAGCACACTGCCTTGTTACTGTGTTAAACTTGTGTTAGCACACTACCTTGTTACTGTGTTTAGCTTGTGTTAGCACCCTTCCTTGTTGTGGTGTTGAACTTGTCATGGTACCCAGAGCATTGTTATTGCATTTAGCTCCTGTTAGCACCCTGCCCTACCTTGTTACTGTTTTTTAAAGGTAGCTTGCCTTGGTACCCAGAGCCTTGTTACTGTATTTAGCTTGTGTTAGCACCCTGCCTTGTTACTGTATTTAGCTTGTATTAGCACCCTGCTTTGTTACTGTATTTAGGATGTGGTATCTCCCTGCCTCGTTACAGTATTAAGCTTGTGTTAGTACCCTGCGTTGTTACTGTATTGAGCTTGTGTTAGCACACTGCCTTGTTACTGTGTTTAGCTTGTGTTAGCACCCTGCTTTGTTATTGTATTTCGCTTGTGTTAGCTTCCTGCCTTGTTACTGTATTCAGCTTGTGTTAGCACACTGCCTTGTTACTGTATTTAGCTTGTGTTAGCACACTACCTTGTTACTGTGTTTAACTTGTGTTAGCACCCTGCCTTGTTGCTGTATTGTGCTTGTCGTGGTACCCAGATCCTTGTTACTTGTTAAGCTTGTGTTAGCACCCTGCCCTACCTTGTTACTGTTTTTGTAAAAGCAGCTTGCCTTGGTACCCAGAGCTTTGTTACTGTATTTAGCTTGTGTTAGCACACTACCTTGTTACTGTGTTTAGCTTGTGTTAGCCCCCTTCCTTGTTGCTGTATTGAGCTTGTGTTAGCGCACTACCTTGTTACTGTATTTAGCTTGTGTTAGCACCCTGCTTTGTTACTGTATTTGGCTTGTGTTAGCACACTGCCTTGCTACTGTATTTAGCTTGTGTTAGCACCCTGCTTTGTTACTGTATTTGGCTTGTGTTAGCACACTGCCTTGTTACTTTATTTAGCCTGTGTTAGCACACTGCCTTGTTACAGTATTTAGCTTGTCTTGGTACACAGAGCCTTGTTGCTGTATTTGGATTGTGTTAGTACACAGCCTTTTTTAAAACGTAGCTTGTCGTGATGCAGAGAGCCTTGTTACTGTATTTAGCTTGTGTTAGCACACTGCCTTGTTACTGTATTTAGCTTGTGTTAGCACACTGCCTTATTACTGTATTTAGCTTGTGTTAGCACACTGCCTTGTTACTGTGTTTAGCTTGTGTTAGCACCCTGCCTTGTTGCTGTATTGTGCTTGTCATGGTACCCAGAGCCTTGTTACTGTATATAGCTTGTGTTATCACCCTGCCCTACCTTGTTACTGTTTTTTTAATAGCAGCTTGGCTTAGTACCCGTAGCCTTCTTACTGTATTTAGCTTGTGTTAGCACCCTACCTTGTTACTGTGTTTAGCTTGTGTTAGCACCCTGCCTTGTTGCTGTATTGAGCTTGCCTTAGTACCCATAGCCTTGTTGCTGTGTTTAACTTCTGTCAGCACCCTGCCTTGTTACTGTATTTAGCTTGTGTTAGCACCCTGCCTTGTTACTGTACTTAGCTTGTGTTAGCACCCTGGCCGGCCTTGTTACTGTATTTAGCTTGTGTTAGCACACTCCCTTGTTATTGTATGTAGCTTGTGTTAGCACACTACCTTGTTACTGTGTTTAGCTTTTGCTAGCACTCTGCCTTGTTGCTGTATTGTGCTTGTCGTGGTACCCAGAGCCTTGTTACTGTATTTAGCTTGTGTTAGCACCCTGCCCTACCTTGCTACTGTTTTTTAAAAAGCAGCGTGCCTTGGTACCCAGAGCCTTGTTACTATATTTAGCTTGTGTTAGCACCCTACCTTGTTACTGTATTTAGCTTGTGTTAGCACACTACTTTGTTACTGTATTTAGCTTGTGTTAGCACCCTACCTTGTTACTGTATTCAGCTTGTGTTAGCACACACCTTGTTACTGTGTTTAGCTTGTGTTAGCACCCTGCATTGTTGCTGTATTGAGCTTGCCTTGGTACCCATAGCCTTGTTGCTGTATTAAACTTGTGTCAGCACCCTGCCTTGTTATTGTATGTAGCTTGTGTTAGCACCCTGCCTTGTTGCTGTATTGTGCTTGTCGTGGTACCCAGAGCCTTGTTACTGTGTTTAGCTTGTACGGTGGCCCTGGAGGTCGCGCGACCAAACATTGCACGACACGCGATTTTGTGATTGAACAATATAGCAACGGTCCGATTCCGCGATCGAGCAATGTAGCAACCGTCCGATTCTGGGATCGATCATTGATCCCATTCCGCGTCCAAACAACCGTCCACTTCCGCTACCGTACATCAACGCGAACTAGCATTGGTGGGATCAAACAACGGTCTATTTTTGGGATCGACCAGCCGAACGTTTCTCAGACCGACCTGCCAAACGTACTATGGGATATACATGTAGGCGGTACCTTCCATGACGTCACCGAAAATAGTACTTCACAGAGACGATCCGGGCCGTAAGTTATCACTAACAGGTAACAAATTATGCATATACACGCACATGCAGGACTAATAGTACTGGAGGCAGCAGAAGACAATCTTGGACATAATCGCGTATCAGCGGCTATTAAATGCACCACGTGGTTGACAGTTGGGTAAGTGTGTCACTATGCTGGCTACATTGGTGCAGTACCAGTAAACCAACAGCATCTCTATACCGCTCCGCTATACCTTCAGGCTAACATGGCTCAAGAAAAGGCTCGCTGCACAGCATGGGACTAAAACGGCGCAACGCTGCGACGTCTTATACACAGGATATTAAGGTCAGTACTTTGCCGAGCTACGAATATACACAGTGGTGTGATTGGGGAGCCATAGAATGAGCTGCAAATGTCCAACTGCTACCTCGGGTACCGATCAATGTGGCGAATGCTTCAAATGAAGTATGGATACATGCACCATGCATTACCTTAAAGGTGCCCCATATTTGAGTGAGATACATGTCACATGCCTTGATAGCGTATGCATGCATCTATATTGCACGTTTACATAATTTTGTTTGTGCACACTATTAAAAAAAAAACATTACTTAATATGTGCCTGCATGATGCTGTGTGGGATATGTGCTGTGTGTTGTGTGATATGTGCAGTGTGTTTGTGTGTGATATGTGCTATGTGCATGTGCCTGTGTTGCTCTATTCCTACTAAGTGCTAAAACAACTAATCCTCCCCCACTGAGGTGTTTGATTGTCTTTTGTGGTCACACCTTCAGAGATTACTTTTTAAAATGTGGCTGTGTGTGTGTGACTGTGTTTTTGGGACTGTATGTTTGATATGTTACAGTCAAGTGCTATAACAAAACTCCACACTGCTTTTGTGGTCACATCTTCAAAGATTACTTAATATGTGACTGCATGTGTATGTGTGTTTGTATGTGTCCATGTTTCCTTTATTTCGGATTGCATACTTCAGGATGTTCGATGTAAGAAGTGATTGTGGGACAGAAAGAATGGCTTTATGACATGAGCATGATGACCAGTTTGCAGGGAAGCTCCATCAGAAACACTGTAAGCATCATATGCATTGCTACTTCAATCTCAAGCCAAGAGTGGTTCTTCATGTAGCAAATTGGAGAACCTGTCCTCTTGGGCACAGCAAAAACTTGAGAGCATCCCGCCAGGACAAAAAGAAATATATAAACTCACTATGGCAACTATCGAGGGATATGCACCTGCTGTTGAGGTCCTCCAGATCCTTCACTGTTGTAACCTGGTGATTATGATGAGGCAAATGGCTTGGAGGAACAGCATACCTGTAACATATGGTCTCCAGGGCCTGGGAAGGAGCCATTTTCATCCTTAACAAGATTCAACAAAACATGCAAATACTTGCATGTATTAAATGCATTATGAAATTATTTCATTTTTTATTTCTGCACTTGAATTTTTCATTTTATATGCATATACAATATGTCAAAAGAGGATAGTCATGATTCTCTAACTCTAAGGTTTCATGATGAGCTTGTCGTACCCATCGATGTGCCAACAACAGTTTGGACCCTGCAATGAAACACAAAATCCATAGGTTCTCCTAGTCAGTCACAAAGCCATGAACCAACAGGATCCATTATGGCAAGTAGCATCATCACAGCGGATCTAGATGAGTGACAAAAGAGTGTCTGCCAAGGACCACGTGTACCTCACCCAAATATGGGGCACCTTTGAATGGTGTATCAGTAGGCCTACTTCATTTGAGCATAGCAGTTGGACATTTGCAGCTCATTCTATGGCTCCCCAATCACACCACTGTGTATATTCGTAGCTCGGCAAAGTACTGACCTTAATATCCTGTGTATAAGGCGTCGCAGCGTTGCGCCGTTTTAGTCCCATGCTGTGCAGCGAGCCTTTTCTTGAGCCATGTTAGCCTGAAGGTATAGCGGACCGGTATAGCGATGCTGTTGGTTTACTGGTACTGTACCAATGTAGCCAGCATAGTGACACACTTACCCAACTGTCAACCACGTGGTGCATTTAATAGCCGCTGATACGCGATTATGTCCAGGATTGTCTTCTGCTGCCTCCAGTACTATTAGTCCTGCATGTGCGTGTATATGCATAATTTGTTACCTGTTAGTGATAACTTACGGCCCGGATCGTCTCTGTGAAGTACTATTTTCGGTGACGTCATGGAAGGTACCGCCTACATGTATATCCCATAGTACGTTTGGCAGGTCGGTCTGAGAAACGTTCGGCTGGTCGATCCCAAAAATAGACCGTTGTTTGATCCCAAAAATAGATCAATGCTAGTTCGCGTTGATGTATGGTAGCGGAAGTGGACGATTGTTCGGTCGCGGAATGGGATCAATGATTAATCGCAGAATCGGACGGTTGCTACATTGCTCGATCGCGGAATCGGACCGTTGCTATATTGTTCAATCACAAAATCGCGTGTCGTGCAATGTTTGGTCGCGCGACCTCCAGGGCCACCGTATAGCTTGTGTTAGCACCCTGCCCAACCTTGTTACTGTTTTTTAAAAATTAGCTTGCCTTGGTACCCAGAGCCTTGTTACTGTATTTAGCTTGTGTTAGCACCCTGCCTTGTTACTGTATTTAGATTGAGTTAGCACACTACCTTGTTACTGTGTTTTAGCTTGTGTTAGTACCCTGCCTTGTTGCTGTATTGAGCTTGTGTTAGCACACTGCCTTGTTACTGTATTTAGCTTGTGTTAGCACCCTGCCTTGTTACTGTATTCAGCTTGTGTTAGCACACCGCCTTGTTACAGTATTTAGCTTGTCTTAATACACAGAGCCTTGTTACTGTTTTTAACTTGTGTTAGCACACTGCCTTGTTACTTTAGTTAGCTTGTGTTAGCACCCTGCCTTGTTGCTGTATTTAGCTTGTGTTAGCACACTGCCTTATTACTGTATCTAGCTTGTGTTAGCACCCTGCCCTACCATGTTACTGCTTTAGAAAATGTAGCTTGTCTTGTCTTGTCTTGTCTTGTCTTGGTACCCAGAGCCTTGTTACTGTATTTAGCTTGTGCTAGCACCCTGCCCTACCTTGTTACTGTTTTTAAGAAGCAGCTTGCCTTGGTGCCCAGAGCCTTGTTGCTGTACTTAACTTGTGTCAGCACCCTGCCTTGTTACTGTACTTAGCTTGTGTTAGCACCCTGCCTTGTTACTGTATGCAGCTTGTTACTGTATTTAGCTTATGTTAGCATCCTGCCCTACCTTGTTACTGTTTTAAAAAAGCAGCTTGCCTTGTACCCAGAGCCTTGTTACTGTATTTAGCTTGTGTTAGCACACTGCCTTGTTACTGTGTTTAGCTTGTGTTAGCACCCTGCCTTGTTGCTGTATTGAGCTTGTGTTAGCGCACTACCTTGTTACTGTATTTAGCTAGTGTTAGCACCCTGCCTTGTTACTGTATTTGGCTTGTGTTAGCACACTGCCTGGTTACTGTATTTAGCTTGTGTTAGCACCCTGCTTTGTTACTGGATTTGGCTTGTGTTAGCACACTGCCTTGTTACTGGATTTAGCTTGTGTTAGCACACTGCCTTGTTACAGTATGTAGCTTGTCTTGGTACACAGAGCCTTGTTGCTGTATTTGGATTGTGTTAGCACACAGCCTTTTAAAAATGTAGCTTGTCGTGGTACAGAGAGCCTTGTTACTGTGTTTAGCTTGTGTTAGCACACTCCCTTGTTATTGTATGTAGCTTGTGTTAGTACACTGCCTTGTTACTGTGTTTAGCTTGTGCTAGCACCCTGCCTTGTTGCTGTATTGTGCTTGTCGTGGTAGCCAGAGCCTTGTTACTGTATTTAGCTTGTGTTAGCTAGCACCCTGCCTTGTTACTGTACAGTAGCGGCTCACTAATAAGACCACCCCGGGACAATCGGATCTTGTGGTAAAACTCGCCAATACGACCGTTTCGGTCTTACTGGCGAGTTTCCCGCCTTTCGAAATGTGCTTTGATTAGAATATCAGTAGCAGATAAACAAACGAATCGTAACAAAATAACAGTTGGAAGGATGAACAATTATGCCAAGGATTGTAGAGCAAGCTTAGAGCTGGCTCGTGTGTGTCATAGACATTGCTAACTCCATTAGTACGGGATCGTCGATTTTCCCCGCAATCGAATGCATGGTGGGTACCAACTGTATTAGGAAACCACTTCATTGATCTCCTGTTCAGAGAAAGAAAGGTACGCAAAAATGCCCCTCCAATATTTTTACACTAGTGGTCTTATTAGACGGTGGTCGGATTGGCGAAGTGGTCTTATAATCGGGCGGTTAAGTGGTCTTATTACCGCGTGGTCTGATTAGTGAGCCGCTACTGTATTTAGCCAGAGTTAGCACACTGCCTTGTTACAGCATTTAGCTTGTCTTAATACACAGAGCCTTGTTACTGTATTTAGCTTGCGTTAGCACCCTGCCTTGTTGCTGTATTTAGCTTGTGTTAGCACACTGCCTTATTACTGTGTTAGCACCCTGCCCTACCATGTTACTGTTTTAAAAATGTAGCTTGTCTTGTCTTGTCGTGATACCCGGAGCCTTGTTACTTGTATTTAGCTTCTGTTAGCACCCCGCCTTGTTACTGTATTTAGCTTGTGTTAGCACCCTGCCTTGTTACTGTATTTAGCTTGTGTTAGCACCCTGGCCTGCCTTGTTACTGTATTTAGCTTGTGTTAGCTTGTGTTAGTACACTACCTTGTTACTGTATTTAGCTTGTGTTAGCACCCTTCCTTGTTGCTATATTGTGCTTGTCGTGGTACCCAGAGCCTTGTTACTGTATTTAGCTTGTGTTAGCACCCTGCCCTACCTTGTTACTGTTTTTTAAACAGCAGCTTGCCTTGGTTCCCAGTGCCTTGTTGCTGTATTTAACTTGTGTCAGCACCCTGCCTTGTTATTGTATGTAGCTTGTGTTAGCACCCTGCCTCGTTACTGTATTTAGCTTGTGTTAGCACACTACCTTGTTACTGTATTTAGCTTGTGTTAGCACCCTGCCTTGTTACTGTATTTAGCCTGAGTTAGCACACTGCCTTGTTACAGCATTTAGCTTGTCTTAATACACAGAGCCTTGTTACTGTATTTAGCTTGCGTTAGCACCCTGCCTTGTTACTGTATACTGTATTTAGCTTGTGTTAGCACACTGCCTTATTACTGTGTTAGCACCCTGCCCTACCATGTTACTGTTTTAAAAATGTAGCTTGTCTTGTCTTGTCGTGATACCCCGAGCCTTGTTACTTGTATTTAGCTTCTGTTAGCACCCTGCCTTGTTACTGTATTTAGCTTGTGTTAGCACCCTGCCTTGTTACTGTATTTAGCTTGTGTTAGCACCCTGGCCTGCCTTGTTACTGTATTTAGCTTGTGTTAGCTTGTGTTAGTACACTACCGTGTTACTGTATTTAGCTTGTGTTAGCACCCTTCCTTGTTGCTATATTGTGCTTGTCGTGGTACCCAGAGCCTTGTTACTGTATTTAGCTTGTTTTAGCACCCTGCCCTACCTTGTTACTGTTTTTAAACAGCAGCTTGCCTTGGTTCCCAGTGCCTTGTTGCTGTATTTATCTTGTGTCAGCACCCTGCCTTGTTATTGTATGTAGCTTGTGTTAGCACCCTGCCTCGTTACTGGGTCATTCTAGGCTAATTTGTACCACCTAAATCTCATTTTCTAACACCACTTCCCATATATATTCTCCTATATAAAAAACACAAAATCACTTAATATATGCATACCCCAAGTTGTACTGTTTATTAACTATAACCTTCTGAATAATTAATTTTCGGGCCAACTTGGACCTGTTTAGAATAGAATTGCTTGGCCATTTAAATCTATATGTTAGGTGTTTTGGTATACATTTATGGATGTTATGTTAATATACATAGTAGTGATGGACTTTATAAGAACTGGTATATTGGGGTTTAATAAGTAATGAATTTGTGATCAGTTTTGCTGTTTCAGAAAATAACATCATCCATTTTTCACCAAACTTTTAGGGTGGGTACATGCTAGTACCAATAGGGTACTTAGCTAATCAGATGTGCGGGATTCTCATGCACTCCTCTGGGACACCACTTCAAACGCTGGCAGCCATCTTTAATCCCCATCATAATTCAAGTGTTTGTTTAGTGTGTTTTCAGAGCCACTAAGAGGTGTTAGGACCAAAATTGTTATAGAAAACCAACAGAGTTTACACTAAATGTTTAGCTATCTAAACTGTTTACAGTAATCTTGCTTGCAGAGCAAGGCTGGCTTCTTGCATGTCCTTTCTTGTCAGAGTGTAGGTTCTACCTGCATGTGGCTGTCACTGGATCGACAAGGGTTAGGACATCAGAGGGATCAACGTCTACGACATCCTGTCTCACAGGGTAGACAAATGAAGCTGATGGTATGCACGGATGTAGAAATGTCACTGTGATAGCACGTAGGGATGCGTCAACATTAAGAACATATCCAAGCCAGCATGATGCATCATATGCAACAGTGACATAACCTCGTATGTCTCCTAATGGTAGGGTGTTGACAACCTCTGCTACTGCCACCTTTTCAGTCCGTGAACAGGTACTGTTTGAGAAGGACTTCACTTCTACTGTGTTGGCAGAGATAGGAATGACACTGTGAAGCTGATGAGTTCCAGGCACTGTTTTACTGCTCTTCATACGATCATCCAGTAGTCTGGCTTCGTGCTCATGCTCACCAGCAGTCGCAAAGCCAAAGTGCATGCCTTTGATGTTGCTCACAGCAAAATCATACAGCTGTCGTGCCGTGAGTATGTGATGTTCATATATATGCTGAAGGCTGGCTCTTGTGGCAAGTCGCTTTAGGGTCCCTCCAGCTCCATCTCCAGCAGACTTGCCATGAGACGAGGCAAAGAAGTGCCACTCTGCCCTCACCCCAAAGTCCTCAAAATGGTGGCACAGATTATGAAAGTTCTTGCAGTTTTTGTACTGGGCGGCGCGCATCCATCTGACACATAAAAAATCTTTTCTGGCTACTTCCCATTGCATTGCTCAGTTAGAAAAGAGATTAGTTCTTTTTTTCTGGAAAAGATGAACTGCGCATGCTGTGTGCACTCTGACATGACGATGTAGCACAGACTGGTGAGTTCCCCTCATCGGCAACCATTCATCCCCCTTATGCTACTATTGCGACAAAGGGGAACTCACCAGTCTGTGCTACATCGTCATATCAGAGTGCACACAGCATGCGCAGTTCATCTTTTCCAGAAAAAAAAAACTAATCTCTTTTCTAACTAAGCAATGCAATGGGAAGTAGCCAGAAAAGATTTTTTATGTGTCAGATGGATGCGCCGCCCAGTACAAAAACTGCAAGAACTTTCATAATCTGTGCCACAATTTTGAAGACTTTGGGGTGAGGGCAGAGTGGCACTTCTTTGCCACGTCTCATGGCAAGTCTGCTGGAGATGGAGCTGGAGGGACCCTATTTAAGCGGCTTGCCACAAGAGCCAGCCTTCAGCATATATATGAACATCACATACTCACGGCACGACAGCTGTATGATTTTGCTGTGAGCAACATCAAAGGCATGCACTTTGGCTTTGCGACTGCTGGTGAGCATGAGCACGAAGCCAGACTACTGGATGATCGTATGAAGAGCAGTAAAACAGTGCCTGGAACTCATCAGCTTCACAGTGTCATTCCTATCTCTGCCAACACAGTAGAAGTGAAGTCCTTCTCAAACAGTACCTGTTCACGGACTGAAAAGGTGGCAGTAGCAGAGGTTGTCAACACCCTACCATTAGGAGACATACGAGGTTATGTCACTGTTGCATATGATGCATCATGCTGGCTTGGATATGTTCTTAATGTTGACGCATCCCTACGTGCTATCACAGTGACATTTCTACATCCGTGCATACTATCAGCTTCATTTGTCTACCCTGTGAGACAGGATGTCGTGGACGTTGATCCCTCTGATGTCCTAACCCTTGTCGATCCAGTGACAGCCACATGCAGGTAGAACCTACACTCTGACAAGAAAGGACATGCAAGAAGCCAGCCTTGCTCTGCAAGCAAGATTACTGTAAACAGTTTAGATAGCTAAACATTTAGTGTAAACTCTGTTGGTTTTCTATAACAATTTTGGTCCTAACACCTCTTAGTGGCTCTGAAAACACACTATACAAACACTTGAATTATGATGGGGATTAAAGATGGCTGCCAGCGTTTGAAGTGGTGTCCCAGAGGAGTGCATGAGAATCCCGCACATCTGATTAGCTAAGTACCCTATTGGTACTAGCATGTACCCACTCTAAAAGTTTGGTGAAAAATGGATGATGTTATTTTCTGAAACAGCAAAACTGATCACAAATTCATTACTTATTAAACCCCAATATACCAGTTCTTATAAAGTCCATCACTACTACGTATATTAACATAACATCCATAAATGTATACCAAAACACCTAACATATAGATTTAAATGGCCAAGCAATTCTATTCTAAACAGGTCCAAGTTGGCCCGAAAATTAATTATTCAGAAGGTTATAGTTAATAAACAGTACAACTTGGGGTATGCATATATTAAGTGATTTTGTGTTTTTTATATAGGAGAATATATATGGGAAGTGGTGTTAGAAAATGAGATTTAGGTGGTACAAATTAGCCTAGAATGACCCTACTGTATTTAGCTTGTGTGAGCACACTACCTTGTTACTGTATTTAGCTTGTGTTAGCACCCTGCTTTGTTACTGTATTTAGCCTGAATTAGCACACTGCCTTGTTACAGCATTTAGCTTGTCTTAATACACAGAGCCTTGTTACTGTATTTTGCTTGCGTTAGCACCCTGCCTTGTTACTGTATTTAGCTTGTGTTAGCACACTGCCTTATTACTGTGTTAGCACCCTGCCCTACCATGTTACTGTTTTAAAAATGTAGCTTGTCTTGTCTTGTCGTGATACCCCGAGCCTTGTTACTTGTATTTAGCTTATGTTAGCACCCCGCCTTGTTACTGTATTTAGCTTGTGTTAGCACCCTGCCTTGTTACTGTATTTAGCTTGTGTTCACCCTGGCCTGCCTTGTTACTGTATTTAGCTTGTGTTAGCTTGTGTTAGTACACTACCTTGTTACTGTATTTAGCTTGTGTTAGCACCCTTCCTTGTTGCTATATTGTGCTTGTCGTGGTACCCAGAGCCTTGTTACTGTATTTAGCTTGTTTTAGCACCCTGCCCTACCTTGTTACTGTTTTTAAACAGCAGCTTGCCTTGGTTCCCAGTGCCTTGTTGCTGTATTTAACTTGTGTCAGCACCCTGCCTTGTTATTGTGTTTAGCTTATGTTAGCACCCTGCCCTACCTTGTTACTTTTTTTTTAAAAGTAGCTTGCCTTGGTACCCAGAGCCTTGTTACTGTATTTAGCTTGTGTTAGCACCCTGCCTTGTTACTGTATTTAGCTTGAGTTAGCACACTACCTTGTTACTGTGTTTAGCTTGTGTTTGTACCCTGCCTTGTTGCTATATTGTGCTTGTCGTGGTACCCAGAGCCTTGTTACTGTATTTAGCTTGTTTTAGCACCCTGCCCTACCTTGTTACTGTTTTTTAACAGCAGCTTGCCTTGGTTCCCAGTGCCTTGTTGCTGTATTTAACTTGTGTCAGCACCCTGCCTTGTTATTGTATGTAGCTTGTGTTAGCACCCTGCCTCGTTACTGTATGTAGCTTGTGTTAGCACCCTGCCTTGTTACTGTATTTAGCTTGTGTTAGCACACTACCTTGTTACTGTGTTTAGCTTGTGTTAGCACCCGGCCTTGTTGCTGTATTGAGCTTGCCTTGGTACCCATAGCCTTATTGCTGTATTGAACTTGTGTCAGCACCCTGCCTTGTTATTGTATGTAGCTTGTCCTAGCACACTGCCATGTTATTGTGTTTAGCTTGTGTTAGCACACTGCCTTGTTACTGTATTTAGCTTGTGCTGGCACCCTGCATTGTTATTGTGTTTAGCTTGTGTTAGCACCTGTGCCTTGTTGCTGTATTGTGCTTGTCGTGGTACCCAGAGCCTTGTTACTGTATTTAGCTTGTGTTAGCACCCTGCCCTACCTTGTTACTGTTTTTAAAAGATTAGCTTGGCTTGGTACCCAGAGCCTTGTTACTGTATTTAGCTTGTGTTAGCACCCTGCCTTGTTACTCTGTTTAGCTTGAGTTAGCACACTACCTTGTTACTGTGTTTAGCTTGTGTTAGCACACTGTCTTGTTACTGTATTTAGCTTGTGTTAGCACCCTGCCTTGTTACTGTATTTAGCCTGAGTTAGCACACTGCCTTGTTACAGTATTTGGCTTGTTTTAATACACAGAGCCTTGTTACTGTATTTAGCTTATGTTAGCACCCTGCCTTGTTGCTGTATTTAGCTTGTTTTAGCACACTGCCTTATTACTGTATTTAGCTTGTGTTAGCACCCTGCCCTACCATGTTACTGTTTTTAAAATGTAGCTTGTCTTGTCTTGTCTTGATACCCAGAGCCTTGTTACTGTATTCAGCATCTGTTAGCACCCTGCCTTGTAACTGTGTTTAGCTTGTGTTAGCACCCTGCCTTGTTACTGTATTTGGCTTGTATTAGCACCCTGCCTTGTTACTGTATGCGGCTTGTGTTAGCACCCTGCCTTGTTGCTGTATTGTGCTTGTCGTGGTACCCAGAGCCTTGTTACTATTTTTAGCTTATGTTAGCACCCTGCCCTACCTTGTTACTGTTTTTTAAAAAGTAGCTTGCCTTGGTACCCAGATCCTTGTTACTGTATTTAGCTTGTGTTAGCACCCTGCCTTGTTACTGTATTTAGCTTGAGTTAGCACACTACCTTGTTACTGTGTTTAGCTTGTGTTTGTACCCTGCCTTGTTGCTGTATTGAGCTTGTGTTAGCACACTGCCTTGTTACTGTATTTAGCCTGAGTTAGCACCCTGCCTTGTTACAGTATTTAGCTTGAGTTAGCACACTACCTTGTTACTGTGTTTAGCTTGTGTTAGTACCCTTCCTTGTTGCTGTATTGAGTTTGTGTTAGTACACTGCCTTGTTACTGTATTTAGCCTGCGTTAGCACCCTGCCTTGTTACTGTATTTAGCCTGAGTTAGCACACTGCCTTGTTATAGTATTTAGCTTATCTGGATACACAGAGCCTTGTTACTGTATTTAACTTGTGTTAGTACACTGCCTTGTTATTTTATGTAGCTTGTGTTAGCACCCTGCCTTGTTGCTGTATTTAGCTTGTGTTAGCACACTACCTTATTACTGTATTTAGCTTGTGTTAGCACCCTGGCCTGCCTTGTTTTTGTATTTAGCTTGTGTTAGCACCCTGCCCGACCATGTTACTGTTTTAAAAGTGTAGCTTGTCTTGTCTTGTCTTGGTACTCAGAGCCTTGTTACTGTGTTGAGCTTGTGTTAGCACACTACCTTGTTACTGTGTTTAGCTTGTGTTAGCACCCTGCCTTGTTGCTGTATTGAGCTTGTCGTGGTACCCAGAGCCTTGTTACTGTATTTAGCTTGTGTTAGCACCTTGCCCTACCTTGTTTCTTTTTTTTTTTAAAGCAACTTGCCTTGGTACCCAGAGCCGTGTTGCTGTATTTAGCTTGTGTTAGCACCCTGCCTTGTTTCTGGATTTAGCTTGTGTTAGCACACTACCTTGTTACTGTAGTGAATTAACAATTATCTTGTTCAATAACCAAGTTGCTGCTAGCTAAGTTGGAAATTCTAGAACTCATGCTCACGTGATGATTGTACCTCAAAAGGCCCAGAATCAAAGGAGATTCAGATTCTTCGTGACTTATCTATCGCTAGCTGTGTGTGTCAGTGTATAACGTGCATGGTATTATTTCTTAATAATATTGGCTGCTTGCGTCCTAGTTGGCCGGTCACACCGCGTCGGCGGAGGATACTACATTGGCGACGAGGGTAAACAACCAACCAGATGGCTTTGCTAGGCACCCTGGGACCCTTTGACAAGGACACGGAGGAATGGAGTTGTTACTGTGAGAGGCTGGAGCAGTTCTTTACGGCAAATGGCATTAAGGAGGAGGAAAGGCAGCGTGCAATACTTCTCAGCGTCTGCGGCAGCTCAGTGTATCAAGTCATTCGCAGTCTGGTTGTGCCAAGTAAACCCGCTGAGAAGTCCTTTTCTGAGTTAGTTGAGTTGGTTCGTAATCATTTTTGTCCCTCTCCATCTGTCACAGTGCTGCGCTACAACTTTAATCAGCGTACTCAGCAAGCAGGTGAGACGGTGTCGCAAATCGTGGCAGAATTACGAACACTAGCTGAGAAATGCGAGTTTGGGGAGGCGTTTGACGACATGCTTCGCGACCGCATTGTTTGTGGCATTCGTAATGTAAGCGTGCAGCGAAGGTTGTTAGCAGAGTCCGCTCTCACATTTAGCAAGGCTTTTGAGTTGGCGCAGGCTGCAGAACTGGCGGAGAAAAATGCGTCAGACATTCAGAGCTCCGGAGCTGCAGCAGGCGCCGTTTTTGCAATGCGAGGGAACAAGGACATTCAGTCGGGTAGGTGCTATCGTTGCGGGGGTAAACACAGTAGTAGGGACTGTCGTCTACCAAAGTCTATTGTTTGCTTCAATTGTGGTAAGCAGGGTCATGTGTCTCGAGTCTGTCGCAGCATTGTTAGCACCAACAAGGGACTGTCTGGACATGGTGGCGCCAGACAACAAGGGAGTACCAGAGTACTCGAGATGGACCAGGAACCTGAAGAAGCACTAACATATTTCTTGTTTAATCTGTCTAAAGGCGGATCAAGAGCTCCAATAACGTTACGTGTCAGGATTAGTGGGGCTTCACTGTTAATGGAAGTGGATACGGGTTCGGTGGTATCTATCATTAACGAGTGTACCTACAAAAGTTTGTGGGCTAAGACCAAACGTCCATGGTTGCAGCATTCCAGCATTAATTTGCGTACGTACACGGGGGAACGTATCAAGGTTAAAGGAAGCATCTGTGTGGATGTGTATTATGGTGGCACAACTCACTCCTTGAGCCTTTTAGTGGTGGAAGGAAATGGCCCATCCTTGATGGGGCGTGATTGGTTGGTTAAACTGAAACCTAACATTTCTGTATTTTATGCAAGAATAGATGGAGAGTTAGAGAAACTGCTGGAAAAGCATGGATGTCTTTTCAAGGAGGAACTGGGATGTGTGAAAGATGTTGAAGTGAAGATTCAGGTGGATAGTCTAGCTAAGCCACGTTTCTTCAGACCCCGGCCAGTTCCGTTTGCATTGAGAGAACGAGTTGAGAAAGAACTGGAAAGGCTGCAAAAGGATGGCATTATTGAGCCAGTAGCCTTCTCTGACTGGGCTGCACCAGTTGTGCCTGTAGTGAAGCAAGATGGCAGCCTTTGGATTTGTGGAGATTATAAGCTAACAGTTAACAGTGTGGCTAACATTGAATCTTATCCCCTACCGCGCATAGATGATTTGCTAGCTTCCTTGGCAGGTGGGAAAGTGTTTTCCAAATTGGACTTGTCACATGCCTACTTGCAGCTTGCCTTGGCTGAAGAATCAAAAAAGTTTGTTACTATTTCCACACACAAAGGGTTATTCCAATATAATCGCATGCCTTTTGGAGTGGCCTCAGCACCTGCTATTTTTCAGAGAACTATGGAGGGAATTTTGCAGGGAATTCCACATGCGCATGTTTACATTGATGACATTCTAGTTGCAGACACATCAAAAGAGGAGCATTTGAAGACTTTGGAGATGGTACTCTCCCGATTGGAAAAGTATGGAATTAAATTAAAGAGGGCTAAGTGCAAGTTCATGCTGCCCAGTGTGGAGTATCTTGGCTACCATATATCAGGAGAGGGCATCAGGCCTACAGAAGAAAAGCGTAGGGCAATAGTTGATGCACCTGTTCCACAGGATGTTACCCAGTTGAAGTCTTTTCTTGGTCTAGTGAACTATTACTCGAAATTTTTGCCTTGTTTTTCACATACCCTAGCGCCAATTTACAGGTTGCTATCCAAGCATCAGCAGTGGGGTTGGGGACCTGAACAATCAGCAGCATTCCAAAAGGCTAAGTCTCAACTTGCATCAGATCTTTTGCTGACCCACTTTGACCCATCTAAAAAGATTGTCTTATCCTGTGATGCCTCTCCATATGGTATAGGTGCTGTGTTGTCGCATATGTATGAGGATGGGTCAGACAGGCCAATTGCTTTTGCATCTCGCTCTTTAGCACCAGCAGAGAAAAATTATTCTCAAATTGAAAAAGAAGGGTTAGCAGTGGTATGGGGGGTAAGAAAATTCCATCAGTTCCTTTTTGGTCGTGAATTTGTAATATATTCAGATCACAAGCCTCTGCAGTTCCTTTTTAGTGAAAGAAAGTCAGTCCCTACTATGGCATCATCAAGGATTCAAAGATGGGCACTAACTCTGAGTGCCTACAAATACCAGTTGGTGTTTCGAGCTGGCAAGGAGCAAGGTAACTCAGACGGTCTGAGCAGGTTGCCTCTAAGTGATACTCCAGATGATGTACCCCTACCAGCAGACACTGTTTTAATGCTTCAGTCCCTTCCTGAGATTTGTCCAGTGATTACAGCAGCATCTATCAAGTACTGGACTGATAGGGACCCTATACTCTCGGCTGTAAGGGGGCTGGTACTGCAAGGTTGGACATCACAATGCAAGGGAGAGTTCATACCATATGAGCAAAGGAAAGCGGAATTGAGTGTAATGAATCGTGTTGTGGTACCACCACCAGGGAGGGCAAGGATTGTCAACCTGCTTCACGAAGGGCACCCAGGAATAACTCGAATGAAAACTCTTGCAAGGAGTTATCTTTGGTGGCCAGGTCTGGATGGAGAGCTGGAGAACAAAGTGAGATCCTGTCAAGCTTGTCAGGTCAACAGTAAATTACCTCCAAAGTCACCACTTCATGTGTGGGAATGGCCCTCAACACCATGGTCTAGAATACATGTTGATTTCTGTGGTCCATTTTTGGGCAAAACGATTTTTGTATTGGTGGATGCTCATTCCAAATGGATTGAAGCTGAGGTGGTTTCTTCACCAACAACGCAGAATGCTATTCACAGTTTGCGGAAAGTGTTTTCCAGTCATGGTCTTCCAGAAGTGTTAGTGTCAGATAATGGTCCAGCATTTACCAGCAAGGAATTCCAGACCTTTGTTCAAAGAAACGGTTTCAGACACATCAAGTCTGCTCCCTACCACCCAGCCACTAATGGATTGGCTGAGAGGGCAGTACAAACGGTCAAATCTGCTCTGAAGAAGGTCACAGGTGACATGGAGACAAGTTTATTGCGGTTTCTTTTTCAATACAGGCTGACACCCCATTCAACGACAGGGCAATCACCTGCAGAGTTATTGTTGGGGAGAAGGCCACGGTCACATCTTGATTTCATTGTGCCCTCAGTGGAGCGGAGTGTGAGGAAGGCCCAAGAGAGACAGAGAAACAACTGTAAGAGCTTAGGGCATCACTGCTATGAAGTGGGAGAAAGAGTGTATGCCCTTAACCACTGGGGAACTCCAAGATGGATCTCTGGTATTGTTACTTCGGTAATGGGTCCTGCATCTCTCCGCATCAAGTTGGATATCGGGAAGGAGGTTCGTTATCATGTGGATAATGTTAAACCCGCCTTTCAATCCTGCAGTGATGATGGTGCTGTTGGTGATGAGTTTCCACTGCCTGCTGCCTCTGAATCGAGGACACACGCTTCAGCTCGTAATACAGCCACCCCTCCTCCAGTTGAGCCAACTCAAGTTCCACCTTTAGCCATTCCGGAAGTTGCACCACCTCCTCCACAGGCTGCAACCACACCTCAGAGTCCAATGTCTACCCAACCACCTACAGGGCCCCTGAGGCGCTCCACCCGTCCCCACCGCCCCCCAGAGCGCTTTGGCTTATGAGGGAGAAATGTAGTGAATTAACAATTATCTTGTTTAATAACCAAGTTGCTGCTAGCTAAGTTGGAAATTCTAGAACTCATGCTCACGTGATGATTGTACCTCAAAAGGCCCAGAATCAAAGAGAGATTCAGATTCTTCGTGACTTATCTATCGCTAGCTGTGTGTGTCAGTGTATAACGTGCATGGTATTATTTCTTAATAATATTGGCTGCTTGCGTCCTAGTTGGCCGGTCACACCACGTCGGCGGAGGATACTACAGTTACTGTTTTTAGCTTGTGTTAGTACCCTGCCTTGTTGCTGTATTGAGCTTGCCTTGGTACCCAGAGACTTGTTGCTGTATTGAGCTTGTGTCAGCACCCTGCCTTGTTATTGTACTGTATTTAGGTTTTGTTAGCACTCTAACTTGCTACTGTATTTAGCTTGTGCTAACACCGTGCCTTGTTACTGTATCTGTATTTAGCTTGTCTTGGTACACAGTGCCTTGTTACTGTATTAGCAGCCTGCCTTGTTATGGGTGGGAGTAGCTAGACTTGGTATGTAAATCAAGTAACTTGTCTTGGTTCACTGCCTTGTTATTAGTATTGGTAACCTGTCTTGTTACAGTTTGTAGCTTGTATGCCTGTTTATAAAATGCAAGGGTATCCTGTTTAGGTTCATAAAGGTTGTATCTGGTATTGGTACACTGCCCTGTTACATTCCTTTGTGACTAAACCTTGTTAAAATGTACTAATCAGGGTACCTAACTTTGTTTAAAAAGAATGTAGTCCCTGCTTGTGTTATTATCATGCGTTCTTGCAGTATGTAGGTTGTTATACATTTTTAGCTTATATTGGTACCCTGCCTTGTTACAGTATCTTGGCACCAAACCTTGTTGCAGTACATGAACATGTATGTAGCTTATGTGGGTATCATGCCTGTTTACAGCACTTAGTCTGTCTTATTACTTCAGGCATGCATTTAGTCTTCAAATTTGTACCAGGCCTGCCGTGTTAGCGTAGAGCTAGCTAGTCTTGTTACCCAACTTTGTTACATTATGTAACGTGTGTTGTACTGAACTTTGTTACAGTATCTTACTGCAGTTCTAGCTTGCCTTCCTACCCTGTTTATATGTGTATTTTGCATGTGTGCTGTTTATGTATCCTGCTATCTTGGACATTTTTGAGAAGATTTTCTTAACAGTGGAATAGAAATACACATCCATACTGTAAGATACAATGATGGTATAGTGAAGTTTACAAAATACCTAACTGTAGTCCATTAATTGAGATCAGTTTCTTGGCATTCTCTACAACACTCAGTGTTGCGTTATGCACCATCACTGCTGGGATGCTCTGTAGTTCATCTTCAATGGCATCTCTCAATTCCTGCAGTGTGGCCACACTGTGACTGTACACTTTGTCCTTCAGGTAGCCCCATAGCCAGAAGTCCAGGGGTGACAGGTCTGGGCTTCTTGCTGGCCATGCTATGGGACCTGCCCGTCCCATCCACCTGCCCTCAAATTTTTCGTCTAACCAATCTCGGGCTCTAGTGGAGTAGTGAGGTGATGCTCCATCCTGCTGGAAGATGACAAAATCTATTTCATCTGCCATTATGGCTTGCAGTGATGGCAGTACTCCTGTCTGCAGCAGCTGGAGGTATAGGTCACCAGTTTCTTTTCCATTGAAAAAGAATGGCCCAATGATGTGGTCCTTGATTAGGCCAACCCACACCATCACTCCAGCTTTGTTCTGGGTATCCTTCTCAACATACACATGAGGATTTGTGGAGGCCCAGGTGATGGAGTTGTGGCGGTTCACAGTTCCATTAAGGTAAAATATGGCCTCATCTGTCCATAAGATGTACTCTGGGTACGTGTAATCTAGCTCCACTGCATCCAGGAAGTCCTCTGCCCACTTCACCCTCTTGGCTGCATCAGGTGTTTTAAGAGCCTGGACTGGATGGGGAATGTATGGTTTCATATGAAGATCCATTCTCAACATTTTATAGATAGTAGTTTTCTTAAACCCGGTTTGAGCATGGAGACGCTTAATGCTGGCTTGGGGGTTCCTCTGGACAATTTGGGCAAGGGTGTTAATGTTGTTTGGAACTCTTATAGATTTCTTCCTTCCACAGTGCCCTTTTAGCCTGTCCTCCATTGTTCCATGTTCTTCAAACTTGGCCACCAGCCTGAGCACAGTGCTGCGACATAGTGTCCTGTATGCAGGGTAGGCCCTCCGAAAGGAACTAACTGTGAGATTGGCATTTTTTCCATTTTCATAATACAGCCTCACTATGGTAGCTCTTTGCTCGATTGTCAACCTAGGAGCTCTAGCTGCTCGAGGCATTCTGCAATATGGGCAGTAGTGGAGACTACACTATCCTTTATACTTATTGATTTCTGAAATCCTATTGGTCGGTAAAGGTTGCATTCTGATTGGTCAACTAACTCTGCAGTTTGATTGGTCCTTATGCATGCATTTGGATTGGTCAAATAACCCTGCAGTTTGATTGGTCTTAAATGCTTGCATTGGATTGGTCACGCCCAGTGAAGCTTTAGAAATGTGATCCTCCAACTTTGGACAGCATTCCCAACAATATTATTTTAATACTACATGTAGTGTCATGATGGATATCAAAGTGGGCTAGGTAAGTGCATGTATTGACATCCTTGTAAAGCTATCCCACCTTGATATTTGTGTAAACATAGTATGTTCACAATCACATGTATGTGGACATATAGCCCATGTATGTGGACATAGCCCATGTATGTGGACATAGCCCATGTATGTGGACATAGCCCATGTATGTGGACATAGCCCATGTATGTGGACATAGCCCATGTATGTGGACATAGCCCATGTATGTGGACATAGCCCATGTATGTGGACATAGCCCATGTATGTGGACATAGCCCATGTATGTGGACATAGCTCATGTATGTGGACATAGCCCATGTATGTGGACATAGCCCATGTATGTGGACATAGCCCATGTATATAGCCCACCTTCATACATGTATGTGAACCTAGTCCACATTCACCTGTCCATGTACATGCAGCTCACCTGCACATTTATGTAGGCATTACAAATATTCATAGTAATTGTTCCACAGTGGATGATGAATTTCATTCGCAATTGTGACCATCTGTTGTATGCTTGGTCTTAGTGTTTCTTTTGACAGTTCAGCTTCACATACATGTACATGTTTGCAGGTGGGCTAGGTTTACAGGTATGAAGACTGCCTAGGTTTACATACTGACAAGGTAGGGTACCAATACATTCTAACTACTCTATCATACCAAAACAAGGTACATAATTTAAAAACCAAGACAAGCTACACAATGTCAGAAAGCAGACTACTAACACAAGCTAAATACAGTAACAAGATAGGGCTAAATACAGTAACTAGACTCTGGGTACCAAGGCAAGCTACATTTTCAAAAACTGAAACAAGGTAGGGCAGGTTGATAACACAAGCTAAATACAGTAATAAGGCAAAGTGCTACCACAGACTACATACAGTAACAAGGCAGGGTGCTAACAATAGTTAAATACAGTAACAAGGTAAGGTGCGAAGACAAGCTAAATACAGTACCAAAGCAGGGTGCTAACACAAGTTCAATACATGCAGTAATAAGGCATGGCGATAACACAAGCTAAATACAGTAACAAGGCAGGGTGTTAACACAAGCTACATACAGTAACAAGGCAGGGTTCTAACACAAGCTAAATACAGTAACAAGGCAGGGTGCTAACACAAGCTACATACAGTAACAAGGCAGGGTTCTAACACAAGCTAAATACAGTAACAAGGCTTGGTGCTAACACAAGCTAAATACAGTAACAAGGCAGGGTGCTAACACAAGCTAAATACAGCAGCAAGGTAGGGCTAAATGCAGTAACCAGACTCTGGGTACCAAGGCAAGGTACATTTTCAAAAACAGAAACAAGGTAGGGCAGGGTGATAACACAAGCTAAATACAGTAATAAGGCAAGGTGCTACCACAGACTACATACAGTAACAAGGCATGGTGCTAACAATAGTTAAACACAGTAACAAGGCAGGGTGCTAACACATGCCAAATACAGTAACAAAGCTCTGGGTACGAAGACAAGCTAAACACAGTATCAAAGCAGGGTGCTAACACAAGCTCAATACATGAAGTAATAAAGCATGGCGATAACACAAGCTAAATACAGTAACAAGGCAGGGTGTTAACACAAGCTACATACAGTAACAAGGCAGGGTTCTAACACAAGCTAAATACAGTAACAAGGCAGGGTTCTAACACATGCCAAATACAGTAACAAAGCTCTGGGTAACATGACAAGCTAAATTTTGAAAAAAAAAAACAGGAACAAGGTAGGGCTGGGTGCTAACACAAGCTAAATACAGTAACAAGGCAGGGTTCTAACACAAGCTAAATACAGTAACAAGGCAGGGTTCTAACACATGCCAAATACAGTAACAAAGCTCTGGGTAACATGACAAGCTAAATTTTGAAAAAAAAAAACAGGAACAAGGTAGGGCTGGGTGCTAACACAAGCTAAATACAGTAACAAGGCAGGGTTCTAACACAAGCTAAATACAGTAACAAGGAATTGTGCTAACACAAGCTAAATATAGCAACAAGACAAGGTGATAACACTAGCTAAAAACAGTAATAAGGCAGGGTGCTAACACAAGCTAAATACAGTAACAAGGAATGGTGCTAACACAAACTAAATACAGGAGCAAGGCAGTGTGCTAACACAAGCTAAATACAGTAACAATGCTCTGCGTACCAAGACAAGCCAAATACAGTAACAAGGAAGGGTGCTTACACAAGCTAAATACAGTAATAAGGCTCTGGGTACCAAGTCAAGCTACATTTTCAAAAACAGAAACAAGGTAGGGCAGGGTGTTTACATAAGCTAAATACAGTAACAAGGATCTGTGTACCAAGACAATTTAAATGCAGTAACAAGGCAGGGTGCTAACATGCACAAGCAAATACACTAACAAGGTTACCACCAAGACTAGTTTCTGACTGCAATAAGGCAAACTATAAACGCAAGCTGCATGCTTTAAACAAGGTAGGGTGTCCCAAGATAAGGGTCCTACATGAATAACAAGGCAGTGTACCAAGACTAATTGCATGCTTAAAGTAATAAGACAGGCTACATACTGGAACAAATGCAGGATAAAAACACAACTTTATAATAGTTACATAATTTATTATTTATTTACCAAGACAAGACACGCACTGCACCTGAGAATAAGGCACACTACCCAGGCAAACTACATGCATACTATAACAAGGTTTGGTAACAAGATGCTAGTGTACCATAACAAGCTATACACACATGAAAAAGACAGTATGTACCAATGAAGCTACATGACTGTTTTTATTTCGAGGTTGTGATTGTTTGTTGGAAGGACTTCTAATCCTTGAAGTGGTTTTTCTGATAGTGCGTGCCTGGTCGTGCGTGTGTGTGTGTGTGTGTGTGTGTGTGTGTGTGTGTGTGTTTGTGTGTGTGTGTGTGTGTGTGTGTGCGTGTATGTGTGTGTGCGTGCATTTGTGTGCGTGTGTGTGTGTGCGTGTGTATGTGTGTGTACGTGTGTGTTTGTTTTTGGGTTACTACAGCTGTACGGCACTTTAACTCACGTATGATAGAATCTGATAAATCAGACCGATCTCGTTTTTAAATGATTCGTTTGTCTCGTCCTTGCTAAATTTGATGCGCACCATACATGATTTCAACTGGCCGTACGACGTAAGGCGATCGTAACGGCAAACCGCAAGATTTGATTTTGCAGATATCGAGATACTTAGCGTGTACAAGATGTAGCCGAGGAAAGGCAAACGCATAGTGGACCGTCGTGCAAAGAGAAGGTGGGGCAGTTTCGTTGCACACGACTCGAGGGTGGGGCTACGTGTCCAAGTTAGCTGGAGGTGTGGCATTCAGACGACATCATTATCCAGAATTAATAATTGTGCGCAATGCGCATGCGTACGCGAATCGAAATAGATTCCGTAGCGTACGCTGGGTTCTAGTGATGAGAAAATTATGATTATTTGTTTTTTGTTTCAGAGTTGATATCTTAACATTGCTACACCTCGATGCGGTTAATTGCATGTAGTTATTAAAACTAATTAACCTTGATTAATAAATTTTTAATTAAAAATATGGATAAATATTTACCTAAACCCTTGATGTTTGTGTCAAAATAGTAGATTTTTAGCAACATCTTTTGAAAAGATATTCCAGTTCAAAAGCGTTGCGTTCTTTCGTGAAGACCCTGTATATATGGGACAGTGTCCAGCAAAATCGGGCTTGTGGGGTTATAATTTTATCACTATAAAAATTGCACGTTACACTTCACAGCATATCTTCGCAACGGTACAACCTTTTCCTTTCAAATTTCGTACACTTGTTCCCACACAATTTCTCTCTGTGGAAATCGATTCTTGTAATCTACGTATTTTCCGTGCAGCGGGTACAGCATTCGTTAACCCCGCGGGTTAGAAATCCACATTTCTCGAGGTGCGAGTGTTGAAAACGCGTCAAATTCGGAACATACATAGTGAAGTCCTGTACCTATTGATTTGTTCAGATCGTTGATTTGTATATTATTCGTTACGGTAATATGGCAGTGCAAAGTTAGTGCATATTTCCCGCTCGATTCGCACCACCAATGTATCGTAACGCGCTTCCCGTTCTTCCGAGCACATGAATATGCAATTTATATCTGGCTCCGCCTATTCTCCGCCCCAGCGACCCAGTACCACTTTTGCTTGCTGGAAATTAAAGTGGAAACAAGCTCGTTACAGCTGGCTTTGACTTTACAACTAGCGATTAGCGAAGTAAAGTTAACAAGTAATTGAGGCGATCGTGCAATGCACGTGGACTCTCGTGCCAACTCGGTACGTACGCACTCATAAACCACATTATAATACATCGCAGACATCAGCAGTGGCGTATTTAGGGGGGGGGGGGCTCAGGGGGCTAAGGCACCCCCCTCCGATACAAGAATGAATATAATTAACTCAAATAGTGTATTTTCTCTTCGCTGCGAGCTATAGTTATGCTTACACTTAGCGCGGTACTATTACATATGGAGAAATGGCCCATACATAGGCGGTCATCATGCTTTTATTTTTAAATTGAATTTTAAACACATTTATAATTTACTATAAATCGGTCTGATTGTGAATCTGTGTTTTATATAATTATTACATGAACCATTCGTGTAGTAAAATCAAGACAAAAATTTAATTTCTACCGCGCATGATTTATTCATAAACAATATGTCATAACGTAATACTTTGCGTCATCTGGGATTAAGTTACAGTTATTGTGTACGTTGCAACGCAACTAGTTAACTGTTAGTTGCAGATGAATTATTAACGATAATACACAATCGTAGCTTTGGAGATGTGGAGGCAGCAATAAACGGATTGCCCTGCATGATTTCAACTTCTGAGATTCAAGTGTTTTGGTGAGTATACTGTGTGAATTTAGTATGTGCAGAACAGGCATATATTCGATGCAGTGAAGGGGGAGGAGATATGGCCTTCTCCCTATACTAGTACTGTATGAACTTCTCCCTTACTGTTGGCCTTCTCCCGGACCGCTAATTGCCCGTCTCTTCCTGTAGTGTTAGACTGGTGGCCTTCTCCCTATACTGTTGGCCTGCTCCCTATACTGTTGGCCTTCTCGCTATACAGTTGGCCTTCTCCCTATACTGTTGGCCTTCTCCCTATACTTTTGGCCTGCTCCCTATACAGTTGGCCTTCTCCCTATATACAGTTGGCCTTCTCCCTATACTGTTGGCCCTTCTCCCTATACATTGGCCTTCTCCCTATACTGTTGGCCTTCTCCCTATACTGTTGGCCTTCTCCCTATGCTGTTGGCCTGCTTCCTATACTGTTGGCCTTCTCCCTATACTGTTGGCCTTCTCCCTATACTGTTGGCCTGCTCCCTATACTGTTGGCCTGCTCCCTATACTGTTGGCCTTCTTCCTATGCTGGTGGCCTTCTCTTTATAATAAGCTGCGCTTATACTGTTGGCCTTCTCCCTATACTGTTGGCCTTCTCCCTATACTATTGGCCTTCTCCCTATACTGTTGGCCTTCTCCCTATACTGTTGGCCTTCTCCCTATACTGTTGGCCTTCTCCCTATACTCTTGGCCTTCTCCCTATACTCTTGGCCTTCTCCCTATACTGTTAGCCTTCTCCCTATACTGTTGGCCTTCTCCCTATACTGTTGGCCTTCTCCCTATACTGTTGGCCTTCTCCCTATACTGTTGGCCTTTTCCCTATACTGTTGACCCTTCTCCCTATATGGTTGACCTTATCCCTATACAGTTGGCTGTCTCCCTATGCTGTTGACTTTCTCCCTATACTGTTGACTTTCTACCTACATGTGTACTGTCGGCCTTATCCCTATACTATTTCCTATACAGTTGGCCTTCTCCCTATACTATTGGCTTTCTCCCTATATGAACCACTGAGCATTGTCCATTTGTGTAGCATCTCTGTCCCTTTGTTTACCATGTGTATAGCTGACCTGTGGGACACACACACCACACATGTGCATGGACACTTCCAGCAAGTCACGCACACTCAGTTACAGTGTGGACACTCAATCTAGTAGCTCAACTGGTGGCGATGCACATATTCACAAGTGTCTCCATCATGTGCACACTACACACGCTGATGTAGAGCTGTGTATTGTGTGCTTCAAACATGGGCACACACACCAATGATATACCTGTACACAGTGGTACTTACATGTACATGTACATCCATATACATCAGATATAAATAATAATTATTTGGACACACACACACACACACACACACACACACACACACACACACACACACACAGATTGCTGTACAACCACAACAAGACACAACAATCTACCAGGAGAGAGCTACCATACTACTGGAGGAGCAGAGGATCAATGAAGACCTACTAACTGCAGTACTACAAACCAAAGTATTTACTGGTCTGGCTACTTCCCCAGTCCTTTGAACACAGTGACGACAGATAACAGGTGTGTGAATGGCTGTTTGGGGGCTATTGTGATGGTGGTTACATGCATTAGAGTACGCATGGTATTTTTGGACATGCTAATTTTTGTTTGCATGCATTGGTGCTGAGAACACTTCCTCACTCCCCTGGAGGGGTGTTGGTGGTGTCATTGGATCACCTCTCCAAATCCCCCAGAAGGGGGGAGGTGTCCTTTGTACACATACAATGCATCACTTGGGTGACGGCTCCATCAGAGGTCTTTGAACATGCATGTTAAAGTACTTCTGTTGAAGGGCCTGGAGAGGTACATTAACTTGTACATGTACTCTTTGTTACATGTACTATTGTCTATCTTTATAGACACCATCTACTGTTACATAATCCTGTACCTAGTATATGTACCCAGGACTAATTTCAAATATGGTCTCATCTGGTGGCTACCAGATACAGGTATAAACCCTAACCCTGACTACCTACACAAAAGTTCTGGTAAATTTAATATTACTACATTTGCATATGAGGCTGTGCTTTAAAAGGCTACCATGCACTATATTCATTTGAGTTGCATGCAACATGTTACCTACATGTACGTGTGGTAACCTTAACCCTTCTATACATGTATGTATAGCCAAGTCATCATATGCCCTTCATGCAACTCTTTTGGCTGTAGGTCACTACATGTACATGCAGTGGTACTTCAAAGATAGATAGTGATTTTAGTGGTTACCTAAGTTTTGCAAAGCAACCACATCCATTGTGTGGACAAGGAAACCACAAGCCAGCCTTAAGCTGGTTTTGGCCCCTACTGGCCTAACAAGGGATAATGGTTCTGGGGCTATGCCAAAGCTTCATACATGTAGGTTGGCCCATGCCCATTTAGTGTTTGCATTAGTTATCACAAATAGAATAACCTTATGGGCCCACTTCGTACATACATGTATGGACACACCTCCCTTGACAACTTACATGTACATGTACATGTTATATACTATACTGTTGGTCAGTTGGCCTTCTCCCTATACAGTTGACCTTCTCCCTATACAGTGGCCTTCTCCCTATAGGTGGCCTTCTCCCTATATTGTTGGCCTTCCCTAAAGGTTTTTCATTTTTAGTATGCACGGCATTACATGTAGTACCTTGCTCTCATTCCTGTCAACAGTAAGGCTCTCAACTGTAGTACTCCAAGCATAGCTGGCAACAAGTAGACAGGCAATAGAATAACCCTGGGGCTCACCAAAAATGTACATATATGTATGGACACAAGTAGTAGTGCTGCACATCTGTTAACATACTATGAACTTCCAGGACACAGCTATTCCCTAGGACAACCAGCAAAACCAGGCCTAGGGGTTGTATTTGCACAAAGATGCATGAGATTATTCACTGTATGTACAGACCCTAGACCTTTTATCAGCAGACTGGCCACACAACAAAATTCATAACATTGGGCCTTTGTTACTTTGTACAAACATTGAAATACGATAGGATCAGCAGGTGTTTATGTACACACACACATACATGTACATACACACACACACACACACACACACACACACACATCAGCTGAATGTGGGGGAGTAGGAGGCAGGAATAGGCAACATTCACTTACGGTTTCCAGTCATGCATTTGCTACAGATGTTACGTGCACAAGAAGCACACCATTACATGCATGTACTTCCTATAACACCAGGGATTTACCATACCTACCCCCTGGTGTACATGTGGCATGTCACTTGCTGTTCTGTCATTTAATCCAGGGTTCACAAACATGCCATTTAACTGTACATATAAAGGGAAGACTTGAGACTTCCTACAATAATACTGCAGCAATGCAAGTAGAACATCCACAAACTTTCATGAATCCCTCAATTGTATTTAGTCAGTCAGACACTCAATGTTTTGGCATATACAAACTGCCACCACAACCTGTACAAAAATAATAATAATAATAATAATAATATTTTCTCTTTTCCTCCTCCCTTCAATTTCCTTACCTCCCCTTCCATCTCCCTCACTCCTCATCCCATCAATTTTCCTACCTCCCCCTCCCTCCCATCATTCTCGCTCCTCCTCTCTCCTTTCCTCCCCTTATCCCCATTCACCCCGCTGGCCCCGGCTCTCATCTTATAGCACAATACCATGCTTTCCAGAATGGAAGAATAGTTTATCTAGTGTTGTAAAGTGGTTTTAAGAAGACACTTATATTGGGTTGAAGAAAAGGACGTAAGTTAACCTGTTCTCTTCTACAGTATGCAGTATGTGTGTTCGGTGTATTCTGGTAATCACTGCATTTTTATTGCAGGGAGTTCAAGTGTCAGCTTAAATTGATTTTTTACATACAACGCTCACTAGCTGCAGGAACAATCAGAAGGAACAGTGCATGTGCATGGATGTCACTATGGATGTAATGTAGCGTTACTGTTGTGTTAATTTAACTGCAGGTGTCACAACAAAGCACTGTTGTACATGTACATGTGATCATGTTTCAAAAGATTCAACCACATGCAATGGCGTCCTAGGCTGGTTTATTTCTCAGACACTCGATACCTCAGGATGCACTCGGATAGCTCACAACATCAACAACCATTCATTCATTATACTGAATCATACACGTAATCACATACACACACGTGATCCTATATATATCTCTAATCACTGAATGTTTCCGGACATCACAGTTCCTCCCCATTTCACACTGGTGACAGACCACCATCCCTTGTTGTCCATTCTCAACCCTGAAAAGGGATTACCAGCAGTGACAGCAGCATGGTTGCATTGGTATATGCGGTAGGCTAGCCCAGTCTTGATATCAAGTACAAGAGTACCACTCAGCACACAAATGCTGATGCACTTTCACGTCTCCCAGTGGTGGCCAACATGCAGATGGCACAAATGGACGAGGAGGAAGGAGGGACATTCCCAACTACAAACCCTCCCGGTCGCAGTGGCAGAATTACGAAGAACAACAACAATTAAGGGACCTGGTGTTAGCAAGGGTGTTTCAGCCTATTCAGGAGGGATCAATGGCCACCCAAAACTACAGAAGAGGTTATAAAGCCATGCTTTGAGTAGAGACATGAACTATACATGTACAGCAGTACAATCCTGTGAAAGGGTACAGGGAGAGGTATAGGCCTGTACCACTGTTCACGGAGGGGTACAGGCCTGCTCAGGGATACAGGCATGTTCAAGGAGGGGTACAGGGATACAAGCCTGGACAGGGGTACAGGCCTGTACTGGCGGGGGTGGGGGGGGGGTGTACAGGACTGTACAGTGGGTACAGGCTTGTACAGGGGTAAAGGCCTGTACAAGGGTAATGGCATGTGCAGGGAGGGGTAGTGGCCTGTACAGTGGTACAGGCCTATAAAATTGTACAGGCCTGTACAATTTGGGGTACAACCAATTGTATTGATACATAGCAGTTGTTCATTCATGATGAACTCCACATACATATAGGTTTACCCATTGTCCTCTGTTTCATTCCATTTCTCTTGTCTTTTGCTAGGCTATGTAGTGATCCCCATTTCAGTCTGTCCCATGCCCATTCTTCTTTGCTTTCATCGTCCCCCTTTAGTTCCTTCACAGAGTGGTCTCTAGTGGGTACACCCTTTCCAACACCTGTTCCTTCTGCCCTTTTCTTTGCACAACACGCCCTCTCAATTTGCCCCCATTTCCTGCAAACTTTGTTTCTGAACCTGCACTGTTGAGTATCATGCGCTCCTCCACACCTGTTGCAAGCCCCTAGGCCTGACGGTCTCCCCCTTCTTGGTGGTGCTGCCACTTGATGTACTTCAGTCTTGTTCCTGTTTTGTGACACTCTGCAACTGTTCTGCGCATCTTTAGTCTCCCTTTCCGCTATTTCCGCTGTCTCCAGCACCTTGGCAAAAGTGAGGTCTGCCTTTGTGAGGAGTCTCCAAAGAACACCCTGTCTCTCAGCGTCTCTGATAACGTCGCACCAAACGCACAGTTCTGCAAACTTGCTGCATACCACATATCACACTTTCTCCCTCCTTTTGTCCCGTTTGTGGAACCATACGTACTGCGATGACTAGAGGTTTAGGCGCTACGTGTGTCGTTAAGGATGCGACCAGTTGCTCGTACGTTCGGTCTTTCAATTTCTGGGGTGCTACGAGCGCTCGGAGCAGGCCAATTGTAATACAGGCGAGGAAAGCGTCCTTTTTCTGTTCGGCTTCCACTTTATTTGCCAGCAAGAAATGTTCTAGCCGCTCGATGTATTAACTCAACCAGTCTTCCGTTGACGCGTCACACTCCCCTGCCATCCTTCTTAGCTATCCCATGCACCCTCGTCGCCACTGTAGACCTCAGGATGCACTCGGATAGCTCAGATCCAGCTACAGCTACGTGTAGGGCTACATCTCTTGTCTGAGCAGCCGGTCGAGGTAAGCAGCCTAACATCATTTCAATACATCGATCAGTCTGTCTGCAGAAAACAGACTCGAAGCTTTTAGTATTCCATGGCATGTACTAGTAGTTACCCCCGGCACGGGGCGGCACCTGGCCCACCACGCCCTCTGCTCGACTCCAGCTTTGCAAAATGCTGGCATGTCCTAGTCTCATTTTATTAACTATGGATTTTACTAAATATCTATGGCAACACATAGAAACGCCATTTAAAAATGGCGCCTTATTGCACCAAAACTGATTTACTATTTTTAAAAATGGTCCCCAAATTCTTCACGACAACATCCACTTTTTTTCATATATTATATTATTTGGATAGTTGTAGAATTGTTTCAGAGGGTGGCAAAAGTTCTAACCCCCCTATGTTCATTAGTTATAACTAATGGAATATCTTAATTAGCATGATTTTTTTCCATTTTCTGTACAAGTCTATGGAATATCATATTTTGAGAAATGGTCCCAGAATTTTGGACGATACAAGGTATAAAATTTGAAATTGCCTACATTTAAACATCATTTAGAGTAGTATTAGAGGGTGGCAAAAGTTGCAGGTTCGTTAGTTAAGTAAATAATAATCAAGTTAGTAAAAACGCCATACATTCTCTATGGAACGTACCGCGGAATGAAATCCAAAAATTTACAAACCGCAACTTTCGTGTCCGTTGATTTCTCCATATGACTCACATCACTACACAAGATTATTAAGCGGTTCCTAGTTGGATTCCGTTGACTCCAGCTTTTTAGTTACTACTCCACACTTTGGCGTAGTAGGAAGCTTTGTGGGGACAACGAACACCAGCAAATTAATATTAGCATGCATATGCTTGTCAACCACGCTTAGCCAGGTGCTGATTACATGCACTTTTCTCATTCGAGGTGTGCCAATGCATAAGACAAGTGGCTCCAAAGTTATCCTTGGCATGTATACAGTGAAACGACGTGAAGTTTGCAGTCTTCCATCAGCAGATTGTATCCGCAGTAGTAAAGCTGCATTGCCAGAGCGCTTATCAGTATTCGCAACGCACTCAGCGGATCATTTAGTGTGCTAAAGCGGATAAAGCTAGAGGCTGTTGTCATGTACAACTATTAATTAGTGTATGATGAATTTGCTTGGCGCGATTGCAAACATTCTTGCCGATTGAACGTAGTTTGCATTAAACTTTGTTGTATTTGTGGTAGACTATACATGTACATGTACTGCTGAGTGGGCGTGGTTGCCAAAAATTGCGCATCCTGGATACGCGCCTGATCAGGTTGATTCATTTAGGTAAAGGCTTTCCGGGGACAAGTACGATCGCTAAGCCTTACTGTATACTACATGTACTATAAGTCTTGCTGCCTTCTTTGCACAACGTTAGCAACACAAACTATATAGTGCTATGGTGCAGTGCCAGTTATAAGAAGTGCTGTTACTGTGCTTGTAAAGTAGTGCTATGGTGTTGTGCTTGTGAAGTAGTGCCATTGTGCAGTATCCGTTATGGTGCTGAAGTAGTGCCATGGGTGAAGTAGTCCTATGGTGCTGATTGTGTAGTGCTATGGTGCTGGATTTATGAAGCAGAATGCCTCTATGTGACGTAGTGCTATGGTGCTGGATTTATGAAGCAGAGTGCCTCTGTGTGACGTAGTGCTATGGTGCAGTACTAGTGAAGTAGTGCCATCGTTCTGTGCTTGTGAAGTACCGCTATGGTGCTGATTGCATATTGATATGGTGCAGTGCTTGTGATGTAGTGCTATGCTTGTGACGTGCTGTGGTGCAGTGCTTGTGACGTAGTGCTATGGTGCAGTGGTTGTGATGTGCTGTGGTGCAGTGCTTGTGACGTGCTGTGGTGTAGTGCTTGTGACGTGCTGTGGTGCAGTGCTTGTGACGTAGTGCTATGGTGCAGTGCTTGTGACGTAGTGCTATGGTGCAGTGCTTGTGACGTAGTGCTATGGTGCAGTGCTTGGACGTAGTGCTATGATGCAGTGCTTGTGACGTAGTGCTATGGTGCAGTGCTTGTGACGTAGTGCTATGGTGCAGTGCTTGTGATGTAGTAGTGCTATGGTGCAGTGCTTGTGGGAGAAAGCAAGGGCCATGGGGGCCATTACCCCCATTTTATTAGGGGGCATTGCCCCCTCTTCCTTCCTCACCTTTATACAGTACGATCTATACACCATCCTAAAATTTATGTCAGGTCCTCAGCCTGTAGACATTTTTATTTGTACCCCCCACGTTTAAATACCTTACTACACACCTGATGGTGGCACCGTGCTTCTGAAGTAGTGCTATGGTGCTATGCTTGCTGTGGTGCTTATTGTGTAGTGCTATGGTGCTGCGTTTAATGAATAGTGATATTGTGCAGTGCTAAGCAATGCTATGGTGCTGTATTTATGAAGCATGTGAAGTAGTGCTATAGTGTTGTGCATGTGAAGTAGTGCCATCCCTGTTATGGTGCTGAATTAGTGCCATGTGTGAAGTATGTGTGCTGATTGTGTAGGCTATGGTGCCATGGTATGTGCTATGCTTGTAAAGTACAGTGTAGTGCTATGGTGCTGATTGTGTAGTGCTATGGCGCTGATTGTATAGTGCTATGGTGCTGATTGTGTAGTGCTACGGTGCTGATTGTGTAGTGCTATGGTGCTGATTGTGTAGTGCTATGGTGCTGATTGTGTAGTGCTATGGTGCTGATTGTGTAGTGCTATGGTGTCGATTGTGTAGTGCTATGGTGCCGATTGTGTAGTGCTATGGTGCTGATTGTGTACTGCTATGGTGCTGATTGTGTAATGCTATGGTGCTGATTGTGTAATGCTATGGTGCTGATTGTGTAATGTTATGGTGCTGATTGTGTAATGCTATGGTGCTGATTGTGTAGTGCTATGGTGCCGATTGTGTAGTGGTATGATGGTGCAGTGCATGCTTGTGAAGTAGTGCTGTGTTGATAATAGTTTAATGCTAGGGTGCTGCATTTATGAAGTATTGCTATGGTGCAGTGTTTTTGAAGTACATGTAATGCTATGGGTCAGTGGCATAGGACGTAGGAGTACCATTGGGGCCATAGCCACCCTCCACCAGTACCATATATAAATGGAGGGGGGGGGGGGTGCTACACGCCGTCCTAAAAATCTGATCTCTTCCCCCTTCCCTCTCGGCCTATAGACATGCTCATTTATATGCACCCCCCACCTTCCAACATGCCTGATGGTGCTGTTAGTGCCTTGGTGCTATACTAGTGAAGTAGTGTTGTGGTGTTTATTGTGTAGTGCTATGGTGTTACATTTATGAAGTAGTGCTATGGTGCAGTGTTTGTTCAGAAGTAGTGCTATAGTGCAGTGCTTGTGGAGGAAGCAAGGGCCATGGGGGCCATTGCCCCCATTTTATTGTCATAGGGGAGCATTGCCCCCCCCCTCCCCCCTCACCTTTATTCTGTATGATGTATAAAAGTATAAATGGAGGGGGGAGTGGGGGGGGGGGGAGAAAGTGCTATATGCCATCCTAAAATTTCTGAGTCAGGTCCTCAACCTATAGACACGCTTATTTATTTCTACCCCCACCACCTTTAAATACCTTCCTACGCACCTAATGGTGGCTTCTGAAGTAGTGCTATGGTTCTATCTTGTGAAGCATGTGAAGTAGTGCCATCCTTGTTTAATGCTGAAGTAGTGCCATGAGTGAAGTAGTGCTATGGTGCTGATTGTGTTGTACTATGGTGCTGATTGTGTATTGCTAGGGTGTTGATTGTGTATTGCTAGGGTGTTGATTGTGTAGTGCTATGGTGCTGATTGTGTAGTGCTATGGTGCTGATTGTGTAGTGCTATGATGCCGATTGTGTAGTGCTATGATGCTGATTGTGTAGTGCTATGGTGCTGATTGTGTAGTGCTATGGTGCTGATTGTGTAGTGCTATGGTGCTGATTGTGTAGTGCTATGGTGCCGATTGTGTAGTGCTATGGTGCTGATTGTGTAGTGCTATGGTGCTGATTGTGTATTGCTAGGGTGCTGATTGTGTAGTGCTATGGTGTTGATTGTGTAGTGCAGTGCATGTGAAATAGTGCTATAGTGTTGTGCTTGTGAAATAGTGCCATCCCTGTTATGGTACTGAAGTAGTGCCATGGGTGAAGTATGTGTGCTGATTGTGTAGTGCAAGGGTGCTGATTGTGTAGTGCTATGGTGCTGATTGTGTAGTGCTAGGGTGCTGATTGTGTAGTGCTATGGTGCTGATTGTGTAGTGCTATGGTGCTGATTGTGTAGTGCTATGGTGCTGATTGTGTACTGCAGTGCATGTGAAGTAGTGCTATAGTGTTGTGCATGTGAAGTAGTGCTATAGTGTTGTATAGCACTACGTCACAAGCACTGCACCATAGCACTACGTCACAAGCACTGCACCATAGCACTACGTCACAAGCACTGCACCATAGCACTACTTCAGAAGGGGACAGCACCATCAGGCATGTAGGAAGGTGGGGGGTGCATATAAATGAGCATGTCTATAGGCCGAGGGGGGATGGGGGAGAGATCTGATCTATATTAGAACTTTTAGGATGGCATGTAGCACCCCCCTCCATTTATATAACCCACATAGCACTACGTCACAAATACTGCACCATAGCCCTACTTCATAAATGCAGCACCATAGCATTACATTATTAGCATTACAGCACTACACAATCAGCACCATAGCACTACACAATCAGCACCATAGCACTACACAATCAGCACCATAGCAGTACACAATCAGCACCAAAGCACTACACAATCAGCACCATAGCACTACACAATCAGCACCATAGCACTACACAATCAGCACCATAGCACTACACAATCAGCACCATAGCACTACACAATCAGCACCATAGCACTACACAATCAGCACCATAGCACTACACAATCAGCACCATAGCACTACACAATCAGCACCATAGCACTACACAATCAGCACCATAGCACCACAAAATCAGCACCTTAGCACTACACAATCAGCACACATACTTCACTCATGGCACTACTTCACTACCATAACAGGGAAGGCACTACTTCACATGCACAACACTATAGCACTACTTCACATGCACAACACTATAGCACTACTTCACATGCACAACACTATAGCACTACTTCACATGCACAACACTATACCACTAATTCATAAGCACTGCATCATACCACTACACAATGGCACCATAGCACATACCATGGCACCTTAGCACTACACAATCAGCACACATACTTCACCCATTGCACTACTTCACATGCACAACACCATAGCACTACTTCACATGCATCACAAATACAGCACCATAGCATTGCTTAGCACTGCACAATATCACTACTTGATAAATGCAGCACCATAGTACTACACAATAAGCACCACAGCAAGCATAGCACCATACATGTAGCACTACTTCAGAAGCACGGTGCCACCATCAGGTGTGTAGTAAGGTATATTTAAAGGTGGGGGGTACAAATAAATATGTCTACAGGCTGAGGACCTGACATAACTTTTAGGATGGTGTATAGATTGTACTGAATAAAATGAGGGTGGGAGAGAGGGGGCAATGCCCCCCTATGACAATAAAGTGGGGGTAATGGCCCCCATGGCGCTTGCTTCCTCCCACAAGCACTGCACCATAGCACTACATCACAAGGACTGCACCATAGCACTACATCACAAGGACTGCACCATAGCACTACATCACAAGGACTGCACCATAGCACTACATCACAAGGACTGCACCATAGCACTATATCACAAGGACTGCACCATAGCACTACGTCACAAGCACTGCACCATAGCACTACGTCACAAGCACTGCACCATAGCACTACGTCACAAGCACTGCACCATAGCACTACGTCACAAGCACTGCACCATAGCATTACGTCACAAGCACTGCACCATAGCACTATGTCACAAGCACTGCACCATAGCACTACGTCACAAGCACTGCACCATAGCACTACGTCACAAGCACTGCACCATAGCACTACATCACAAGCACTGCACCATAGCACTACATCACAAGCACTGCACCATAGCACTACATCACAAGCACTGCACCATAGCACTACGTCACAAGCACTGCACCATAGCACTACATCACAACCACTGCACCATAGCACTACATCACAAGCACTGCATCATATCAATATGCAATCAGCACCATAGCACTACATCACAAGCACAGAACGATGGCACTACTTCACTAGTACTGCACCATAGCACGTCACAAGCACTGCACCACAGCACATCACAAGCACTGCACCATAGCACTACATCACAACCACTGCACCATAGCACTACATCACAAGCACTGCACCATATCAATATGCAATCAGCACCATAGCACTACTTCACAAGCACAGAACGATGGCACTACTTCACTAGTACTGCACCACAGCACGTCACAAGCACTGCACCACAGCACATCACAAGCACTGCACCATAGCACTACATCACAACCACTGCACCATAGCACTACGTCACAAGCACTGCACCACAGTACGTCACAAGCACTGCACCACAGCACGTCACAAGCACTGCACCATAGCACTACATCACAAGCACTGCACCATAGCACTACATCACAAGCACTGCACCATATCAATATGCAATCAGCACCATAGCACTACTTCACAAGCACAGAACGATGGCACTACTTCACTAGTACTGCACCATAGCACTACGTCACACAGAGGCACTCTGCTTCATAAATCCAGCACCATAGCACTACGTCACATAGAGGCATTCTGCTTCATAAATCCAGCACCATAGCACTACACAATCAGCACCATAGCACTACTTCACCCATGGCACTACTTCAGCACCATAACGGATACTGCACAATGGCACTACTTCACAAGCACAACACCATAGCACTACTTTACAAGCACAGTAACAGCACTTCTTATAACTGGCACTGCACCATAGCACTATATAGTTTGTGTTGCTAACGTTGTGCAAAGAAGGCAGCAAGACTTATAGTACATGTACTGTAGTATACAGTAAGGCTTAGCGATCGTACTTGTCCCCGGAAAGCCTTTACCTAAATGAATCAACCTGATGTCTGCGATGTATTATAATGTGGCTATGAGTGCGTACGTACCGAGTTGGCACGAGAGTCCACGTGCATTGCACGATCGCCTCAATTACTTGTTAACTTTACTTCGCTAATCGCTAGTTGTAAAGTCAAAGCCAGCCGTAACGAGCTTGTTTCCACTTTAATTTCCAGCAAGCAAATGTGGTACTGGGTCGCTGGGGCGGAGAATAGGCGGAGCCAGATATAAATTGCATATTCATGTGCTCGGAAGAACGGGAAGCGCGTTACGATACATTGGTGGTGCGAATCGAGCGGGAAATATGCACTAACTTTGCACTGCCATATTACCGTAACGGATAATATACAAATCAACGATCTGAACAAATCAATAGGTACAGGACTTCACTATGTATGTTCCGAATTTGACGCGTTTTCAACACTCGCACCTCGAGAAATGTGGATTTCTAACCCGCGGGGTTAACGAATGCTGTACCCGCTGCACGGAAAATACGTAGATTACAAGAATCGATTTCCACAGAGAGAAATTGTGTGGGAACAAGTGTACGAAATTTGAAAGGAAAAGGTTGTACCGTTGCGAAGATATGCTGTGAAGTGTAACGTGCAATTTTTATAGTGATAAAATTATAACCCCACAAGCCCGATTTTGCTGGACACTGTCCCATATATATATATATGTATAAACAACCTTTTCATACTTGTCATGCAAAACATGCCACTTGCTTCCATTGTGAACGTCTTCTCAGATCCAGTCTGGCCATAAGCAAAAATGTCAAGCTTGAAGCCATCCATACAAGACACAACCAGATCGTTACTTCTGAAAACACCTATCAATGTTGAGTAAAGACATGGAACAATGGAGTGCCATCTACAGTACCTGCATGTAAACGCATGTACGTATACATGTAATTTGAAACAATACAAAATACACATGTATGCCTTTAAACAAATTTGCTTGCAATAGTAATCATGCAAAGGTACAATACATTACACCAATATAAAAAATTTATATTACTGTTGTTACATTGAGTCACCACAAAAGAACTAGTATTTGGGACAGTGTCCAGCAAAATCGGGCTTGTGGGGTTATAATTTTATCACTTTAAAAATTGCACATTATACTAAACAATACATCTTCACAACGGTAGACCCTTTTCATTTCAAATTTCGTGCACTTGTTCCCACACCATTTCTCTTTGCGGAAATCGATTTTTGTGATCTACACATTTTCCGTGCCGTAGATACAACAATCGTTAACCCCGCGGGTTAGAAATCCATATTTCTCCACGTACGAGTGCTGAAAACGCGTCAAATTCGGAGCGTCCATAGAGGAGTCCTGTAACTATTGACTTGTTCTGTTCGTTAGTTTCTGAATTATCCGTTCCGGAGATACGGTTGAGCAAACTACATGCACGTTTTCCCGCTTGATTCGCGCCAATGATATAAGCACCGCCTCCCCATACATTGAGCGGGACGCGATTTGCCAAACTCTATGGCGCGAATCAAGTTTTTGGATGGTGCATGTGATGCTGGTGACGTTTCAACCACTCTAGGCTCTTGTGCCTTGGGTCAACAAATGCTGCCATCCCCAGGAGTACGTTGCCTGTGTCCCATCGCTTTGTGAGATCATTGAGAAGAAAGTCTCTCATACAGGTGATCATGACTGCTATGGGAAGATCAGCCCAATCCTTATTTAAGCCCCAGAATTGAGGTGGTTTTGGCCTGCTCAAATACAGAAGTAGTTGAGTAACTTGTGCGAGGTAATTACGTTTGTGGTTAACTATGAATTTTTAATAAATATCATAATGTTTTGTGGTTAGCCATGAATTTTTAATAAATTGTTTAATAACATCAATTTATCCGACCTGGCAGGCCGGCCTGGCAGGCCGGGCCTTTCAGGCCGGCCGGTCACAGGCCGGACCCCGGCCTGACTTTCGGCAACCCTGCTCGCCAGTTGAGTTTGGTCATGATCACATCGGATCCCAGTAAATGCTACAATGGAAGCAGTAGAATGCCTACACAGTAGACCTTTATTGGACCCCTGTACAAATGTTTGTGTAGTACGATACAAAAGTGCTCCAATTAGAAATGTGGTTAACTAACCGTGCATGTGATTTATAGATTTTAGGCGGGCTATTTCATGGTCGTGTTGAATCGCGCTGAGATCAGGGTTTTGATCGTTAATTGGCAATAGTTCGTCTTTCCAGAGTGTACAAGTTACCGGTATTATGTGTTGCAGTTGCTAAAGAATGAATTCACCTTTCTCTATTTGCACTAGGTTGGCAAGTGTCCTAAGTGTTCCCGTTCGGTTGAACAACCGAAATGATAGAACAACAGGCACAATGGAGCGCGATATAAAAAGGTATAGGCCTATTCATTTGTTGTGTTTTGCTAAGGTTTTTTTTTAACTTGCAGACTCCGACCGGACGGTACGGTAAGTGTTTAACCCGCACTGTTCCATTGTTTTAAGTCAAACATCGGAGATAGGAGACAAGAAAGGTAAGCATATCACTTACCCGATAATGTATCTGTTGCTTTATATATAGAATCATGTATAAACAGAACGAGGATATGATATGTGGTGAGTGAAATATTTTTTTTTACGATATGAATTTATTGTTCATATTCTGTACAGGTGCCTTGGATCGAATATATGCAGATTGCCGCCTCGGACTGTTAGTTTGTTGTTTTGTTGTACATGTGCAAAATGATTAAAATTTTAAATTGACTAAACTGGATCGGGAACGAGGGGTGGGAGTGGTAGGAGGATAATATACGGAATATGAAGCACTAGTATACGGTGACCGACAACGTAGCCACAAAGTGAATTCAACGGTTTGCTAAGCAACCACAAATGTCACGTGATCGGTTATATTTGAATATACGCACCTGCGTATATGGTTCTATACGCTGGTGTGTATATTTAAGGTGTATATTCAAATATACGCTATAGAATACGCTATCGTATAACAAAAATTTTGCACAGTGCTGCATGACCATGCAGGGTCCGCTAACTCCACTTGTATGGTCACGAATTCTGATGTCTTCACTGTGCCACATTGTAGCTGTGACTGAGCATGCAATTTATGTGACATTCAAAATAGCACAACATGCCAGTAGGCTTTATCTCTAAAAGCCCTCTGCAAGCCTTGGTTGTCTATATAAATCTACCACGGTTGCAGACCCACCGCAATCAGTACCGATAGGGCAGCTAACTATATTCACCAATAACCACATGGCTTCACTTCAAAACAAGACTGCACAAACTCTACAAAAGAAGAAGAGAAAAACGTAGACATGTACATTGTAGACTGTACTATGGAGGATGCTTCAGTGGTGGTGTTCCCATTTGTCCAGTACGAGCTGGTAGCTCCACTAGTAGTTGATGGTTCCCCTGATGGTATGTAGGGCTTAATGGTTTCACTGGTAGTGGGTCTGGGGAGTGAGAAGCTAGTGATTGTACTTTGTGGGGCTATAATAGGGGGCCACTGTAGCTGGCCCCAGTGTTTTGGGCCATTGACTCTACAATCAGTGAAGGACAGGTAGTGGGCAGGAAGGCCGTGGGTGCTGGTCCCAGTGTGTGAGGCACTTGTAGTGAGTCTCCACCAGCATGATTATTCTGATGACCCTGGGGTGTTTGGCAGCTGCTTGCTCATTTGCTGGTAGTCTAATAACTCCATCTGTAATGGCTCCATTGGTGCTAACTGGACGTGCAGTGTGGGGCTATTAAGCTAACTTGGATTAACGCTTGCTTTGGAGGGAGCTAACCCGATTGATCGCTGGGCCGTTGACTCTAAGTGCAGTGAAGAACAGGAGGGCCGTACGGGCTGGTCCCAGTGTGTGAGGCACTTGTAGTGTGAGTCTCCACCAGCTTGATTATTCTGGGGGGAGGGGGGGGGGGGGGCCAATCACTTTGGGGTGTTTGGCAGCTGTTTGCTCCCTTGCTGGTAGTCTGATAACTCCACCTGTAATAGCTCTGTTGGTGTTAACTGGACGTGCAGTGTGGGGCTGTTAAGTTAACTTGGATAAACGCTTGCTTTGGAGGGAGCCGACTCCATTGATCGCTGGGCCGTTGACTCTACGTGCAGTGAAGAACAGGTAGTGGATAGGAGGGCTGTGCGGGCTGGTCCCAGTGTGTGAGGCACTTGTAGTGTGGGTCTCCATCAGCATGATTTTTCTGGGGGGCTCCAATGGCCCTGGGGTGTTTGGCAACTGGTTGCCCCCTTGCTGGTAGTCTGATAACTCCATATGTAATGGCTCAGCTGGTGCTAACTGGACATGCAGTGTGGGGCTATTAAGGTCAGCTGCATCAATGCTACTTATCCACATGCAGTGAGGGAGCTGACCCTGGCGGTTGACTCTATGTGCATGCAGCGAAGGACAGGTAGTCGATAGGAGGGCCATGCGGGCTGGTCCCAGTGTGTGAGGCACTTGTAGTGTAAGTCTCCATCAGCATGATTATTCTGGGGGACCCTAATAACCATGGGGTGTTTGGCAGCTGGTTGCTCTCTTGCTGGCAGTCTGATAAGTCCATATGTAATGGCACCGCTGGTGCTAACTGGATGTGCTGTGTGGGGCTATTAAGTTCACTTGCATTAATAGTTATGGGAGCTGACTCAATTGGTCCCTGGGTCGCTAACTCTATGTGCAGTGAAGGACAGGTAGTGGGCAGGAGGGCCGTATGGGCTGGTCCCAGTGTGTGAGGCACTTGTAGTGTGAGTCTCTATCAGCATGATTCTTCTGGGGATGGGGGGCCAATGACTTTGGGGTGTTTGGCAGCTGTTTGCTCCCTTGCTGATAGTCTGATAACTCCATTTGTAATGGCTCCATTGGTGTTAACTGGACGTGCAGTGTGGGGCTGTTAAGTTAACTTGGATTAACGCTTGCTTTGGAGCGAGCCGACTCCATTGATTGCTGGGTCGTGGACTCTACGTGCAGTGAAGAACAGGTAGTGGGCAGGAGGGCCATATGGGCTGGTCCCAGTGTGTGAGGCACTTGTAGTGTGGGTCTCCATCAGCATGATTTTTCTGGGGGGCTCCAATGACCCTGGGGTGTTTGGCAGCAGGTGGCTCCCTTGCTGGTAGACTGATAACTCCATCTGTAATGGCTCAGCTCGTGCTAACTGAATTAACGCTTGCTTTGGTAGGAGATGAGCTCATTGATCGCTGGGCCATTGACTTTACATGCAGTGAAGAACAGGTAGTGGGCAGTAGGGCCGTACGGGCTGGTCCCAGTGTGTGAGGCACTTGTAGTGTAAGTCTCCATCAGCATGATTATTCTGGGGGACCCCAATGACCCTGGAGTGTTTGGCAGCTGTTTGCTCTCTTGCTGGCAGTCTGATAACTCCATATGTAATGGCACCGCTGGTGCTAACTTGACGTGCTATGTGGGGCTATTAAGTTCACTTGCATTAATAGTTATGGTAGCTGACCCAATTGGTCCCTGGGTCGTTAATTCTACGTGCAGTGAAGGACAGGTAGTGGGCAAGTGGGCCGTACGGGTTGGTCCCAGTGTGTGAGGCATTTGTAGTGTAAGTCTCCATCAGCATGATTATTCTGGGGGACCCCAATGACCATGGGGTGTTTGGCAGCTGTTTGCTCTCTTGCTGGCAGTCTGAATACTCCATATGTAATGGCACCGCTGGTGCTAATCGGACGTGCTGTGTGGGGCTATTAAGTTCACTTGCATCCATCAATAGCCATGGGAGCTGACCGCATTGGTCCCTGGGTCCAGCGTTGACTCTACGTGCAGTGAAGGACAGGTATTGGGCAGGAGGGCCGTGGCCCAGTGTGTCGGGCACTTGCAGTGAGGGCTAATGGTTCCATTGGTCTCTTGAACTCGCAGTGAACAATAAATAGTGGGGGCGGGGAGGGGGGCTGGACCCAGGGGATCAGCTACATACATGAATACAAATAAGTCCATTTGCAGTGAGGGCTACTGGCAGTGTTGGGAGGGGGCATGTGTGGCTTCCCTTGGTACATGCACATGTAGTTAACGGCTCCCCTGAATTGTGGGGGCTGCCAACTCCATTTGTAGCAAAAGAGTTAGTAGTGTCTCCACTGGTAGTGTGGAGGCTGATCCCATTGGTTAAATGGTGGTTCATGTGTAGGGTCTGATATGGGCGGGTGGTTCCATAGGTTGTGCGGGTTGGTAGCTCTGCATGGCATCTGTTGGTTATGCTGGGCTGCTGTCTGGACCTGCAATGTAGTGAGGCCCCATATGTGGGGGTGGGGCTTTTGTCTCTTTTAGTGATTTAGCGGCTGTTTACTCCCTACAACCGCCATCGTCAGTGGTATGACCGCCATCACTACCGTTCTCAGCCTCCCCATCCTCGTCGAATATCGACCGTCGTATCCGTACCGCTCGAATTCGTCCGCGGATTGAAACTCTTACGAGCTTGTCTTCAGTACGTGGATCTCGCCGCATCGTTTATCTATACACAGAAGATAGCGAATAACAACTTTGACAGGGACGATAGATTAAAATAAAAACTTACCCAGCTAGCCAGCGCAGTAGAGGTGTGGTTATAAGTTATCAAAGTCTCAGCCCACAGGAAGTTGTTGCATATTCACATGACATAAAAATTAACGAACAGAACAAATCGATAGGTATACGACCTCTCTACCTACAAACCGAATTTGAAGCGAATTGATTACTCCTACCAAAAGTTATGGCGGGATTGAACCCAGTGAGGTATCGAACGTTGCAATACTGGTACGGAGTAAGTGCAAGATCCCAAAATGTATTTTACCATAGAGAAATGGTATTGTATGAAGTGTTGAAAATAGAATGTCGATAGCTTTAACCGTTTGGAAGTTATAGCTATTTAAAAGTAAAGGTATTTTATAACATTTTATATATTTATACGAGGGCTCATTTTGTCGTGAACTGTCCCATATATACACCTCCATATACATACATAAATATTTTACTACCCGTCACATATCTGCATTTCACTCCCGATATTGGTCCACACTTTACCACTATTAGACACGTAATCTGCATTCTAGTCCTCATACTAAGCATTCGACATACTGGTTCCGATATGTATCCTGATACGAGCATTGCTGCATATGTATCAGCATATGGTATCATATGCAGAGTCTGCATAGTTCTGCATACGATACACTTCCGCGCGGTGTTACATGTATACTCTCACTTGGTACAGCCAACGACTAATGCTAGTAGTTAGTAGTCTTTGGTACAGTCAGCGAATATCGAATAGATGTCCTGGACTCGAGTCGACCTCGAGCCAGGTATAGCGAGCTAGCTACCAGTCCCTCTCATTCCTTCTCCAAAGAGTGTCAATTGTACTACAGCACGGCAATGCTGCCTCTGTATTGGGTACCACAAGTAGCGTGTAGTGTATATAGTGTATCCAGTACTAGTAGATATATAATTTGTTTGTGTTAGTATAATATTATGAACTATTAATTGTAATAATTATTTATTAATGAGTGTACTTCATTTTTCACGGCTGTTTCGAGCTGGACATTAGGTTGTTAATTAGAAAACGTATGTATATTACGGTACCATTCTTATCCGGGTCCCATTGGAGCTCATTAAAATGTGGTTAATGTTCTAATCCCTATTTTGTGAAGATGCGTTTACCATAAAATACAAATATATTTTTTAACTGTTCTATATTCAGTTCGGCACTACAAAACGTCAATGCGCACTATTGAGGGATGTTTTTCATTAGCCCACTAAAGTCGCGCATCTCACGGTTTCTTTGTTTTTGTTTTGGCATTCCTGAAGCACTCAAACGGCAAGCCGTTTTTCTCGAAAAAATGCCTGAGAAAAGGGTGTGAAATGCACCTTGTTGTAAAGATAGTGTTACATATGTGGGGTGTGTAGAGGCATGATTGTACATGTGTTGTTTTCATGGTTATGATGCTGTCATCTAATATAATGTAGGGGTCTCAAAGGTCAAACTATGTGGCCCCTCTCCATGCAGCACACCACTGACACAACTCAGCACACCTCATCACATTTTCCATCCAGCCAGGTGGTGAACCAATCTATATGAACATGGTCCCCTCTTAATACTAGCAGCCAAACTATCATGTGAGCAGCTTCATTGTCATGGCTACAACCTGTAATGACTCTTCTCATGTACAGATTGGCTCCACCCACTTGCACCTCTTACCCCTGTCACTAAGCAGCACTCAGTATACCATTTGTTCTTTGCCTCAGGAACAATTCATCCCATGCAGGCACTGTCTCTTGACCTCCTCTCTTCCACCACTAATTAGAATGTTGAACCACACACAGCATGCAAAAAAAAAATCAAGGCTAAAGTTGTATTTATGCATGCTACGTCAGATCTGGCTACGTACTTTAGTTTACTGCCACACTGACAGGGATTTTTTTTTGTTTTCTTTTTCATTAACACACATGATAATGATCATATAAACATACATAGGTAGTGAATGACGGATAGGATTTCAAAGTTCAATTGGAGATCCTGCTTTCTGAGCAGGAGAGATCGATGGCCTCATTGAACATGTTTGTTGGTCTGTGATAGGAGGACCTCGAGCCTCTGATGCATATTATTGCAGATTGCAATAACTTAAATTGCATCTTAGCCAAAATAGAGTAGAGCTATATGGGTGATTTTGTTTTTCAGCTATGAGCGAGGCAGGGATACAATTAAAGCTCCAATGTTGTTGTCCAAGCTGTTTAATTGAGAGATCACAGTAATCCATCACCCCTTTTTGAAGTGTGCATGATCGACCATCTACATACAATGATACGTACATGTATTGCAATCGGACCGCCGCCATGCTTGTAGTGTACATAAATTGGTCATATTCAGCGCCTTGGTACGACTCACAGAAAATAAGTCTGCTAACAAAAACAACCAAATCGCATATAACCAGCACTTCCGTATACGTTTATACAAGTTTTTGTAACGCATGTCAGGCAAATGAACGAAAAAAAGCCTTTTGAAACCAACCACTCTAAATGGAGCGCTATAAGTCACGGGCCCGTATCATGGCGTACGTTAGCATTAAAAAGATAAAATTTATATCATTTTAATCCTCGAAATGTGTAACACAGGTATTCACCTGCACTGCGCTTACTTTGAACGGATTACAAAAGATAAGCCGAATTCCAATGCCATGCGATAATGAGGGTCTAGTTACTTGTTACGTACGAAATTGTGGGGACGAGACCTAATGTCCATTTTTTCAATGCAATGAAACACCCGTGTTTTAATATTTCAATTATTTATTGTTGAAAAAAGTTAATTAATTATGTTGAATGTCGCCATATTACGTATCCATGGAAACTACTTTAAAAGCACTCAACAAGATGGCGCTAATTAGCTCTTAGTCCTTGTGACCCAAAACAATTTAAAATTCAAATGGCTGAAATCTATATTAGGTAAAAATTTATAAATATCTCTAAAAATTATTGAACTGGATGGTCTCTTATTCTGGGGGCCCACAAAATCTGAATCTAAACTGGTGTAGGAATTATGAGCTGCAGAATACATTAATTAGGTGTGAAAAATGTGATTTTCCATACATGTCTATGGAAAGTGCTATTTTCACAAAAACTACAACAATTTTTAACACAAAGCAGTTGTTTTTTGTTTAGCTAAATCAAGATTGTACGTATCTGAAGCAATATTGAGCGCCACAAAAGTTGTACCCTATTACGTTGTTAAGTAACAATCAAATTTATAAACAGCCATTCATTTTCTATGGAAGTTATTCGGAAGTATACGCGAATGTACAAACCGCAACAATTGTCAATTCCCTTTGACCGCTCATTTCTGGATATGCCAGAATTTTGGGGGGGAGGGGCCGGGTTTTTGTTTAGATTAGTTCCCCCCCCCCCCTTCCACCTACCCTCCATTTTAACTTTCGCACCCCCTGTCTTCCATGGGATGCTAGCACTCAAAGTATTGTGGTAGGGCATCCAAATCGTCTCCTCCACATGTACTCTGACAAGTCGCGTGCACACATTTTCCCAATGCAATTTGTCGTTGTGAGCGGAGCTTATTCTCCCACTTTTGTGATCAACGGGCGCGCGAAACCGCTGGGTTTAGGGTCACAACATACAACTATACTTTTCCGTAACCCTAACCCTAACGCCCACTTATCACGATGGTGCATGGGTGAAAGTCATATCTGAGTAACACACTTATGGGCGCCCGAATTAAGATCCCCTGCCAACGACAATTCGTGTCTTGTGTCGGAAAGAACCATGCACTTTAAATGAGTGATAAATGCATTGTATTCCACAAGCATATTCCTACACATGGTTTTTATAGCGTCTTCACAGTCTTGGCGAGCTGCGGGTCGTCGCAATTTTGTGTGAAACCATTGTATTCGATACCCTCCTCGTGCAACACAAATTGCGTCACGAACTGAATAGCAATGTCACAGCTACCGCCATAGACCTTATGTTAAGTGGATTTACGGAACTCGTCGGCTAGTGATTGAGACCCTTCCCATTGACTGCATCGTCAGCTGTGTCCACAGAGAGTGAAAATTTAACACGCGCGGTCCATGAAAAAAATGATACACTGAAGTGTGAATCCAGCCAAATAAAATCGCGAGTGGCGCGGTATTAGTTTAGTGTCAAAAAGTGGACATATTCTTGTAGCACATTCACTGCTGGTTTTACCACTGGTTTAATAAAAAATCAGCGCGCTCACTAGTCTATGCACTTTTTTCAGCTACGCTTTTAAACCACTGCGTTTCGTCCTCAAGTAGTATTTTTGTAATAGATGATAGTTTATGGATGGTAGATCACATTTATTTTAGCAAACAGTTTTGGAAAATGTGTTGACTATTGACAAGCCTCAAGCGGCCAACAACCGGATGTTAATGGCGTATAGCAGTCACTTGGTTATTGATGTTAAAACAAAGATACAACACTATAAGAGACAGTTTAGAGACTAATTTCTCCATTCTCCGTAATTAGTGATATACATTTAATTCTTATGGAATTGCTATCATTAAACGTATTTGTAAGCATAATAAAGTCTTCGTTGCATTATTACAAGTGCGTCTAAAGCATAAGGCTTGTCCGGCTAAGCACTGGGTACGGGACAAAAGCATATTTGGAGGCTTTAAAGGTACCTTGCTATGGGTCTAAGTACGCTTCTTAATATGGACATGTTATGGGGAGGGAACGGAAGTTAATAAGAAACGTAACTCGCATACATACACACAGCGTTAATTTTAATAACTAGTAGGTTACTAGTAGGCGGGGTCATTTGGAGTAGTCTGGGACCTACAACTGCAGCTGTACTTTAGTTTTTGGCGAGTTCCAGGGTCATTTATAGTTCAAATGCTTGTGTTATATACGCGCGGGGTCCACAATCAGCAAGCTACGGGAGTGGGAAAGAAAAAAGTGAAAAACAACCTTGCCAGCTCTGATGTTAGTTTTTGTGTTTCCTTACTGAGAAATCACCTGCCTGGAAAGGGCAGGTACTCGATAAGAGAAATATACTTGGCGACACAGACTATCTATCCATCTTAATTGATGCCTGAAACTGGGGCAAAAGGCTATTAAATGGCGGTGAATAATGATTGGACGCCGACCGGGTACTAATAATAATCACATTATAATTGCGCTGGCTATATGGGGTATTCAAAATGCATGAAAGTAATACTAAATTAGTTTCAACAGAAATACTGATGTACTATATACTATATGAGTACATATGTGCGTATACTAAGCCCTCCTTCCATAAAAAAGCCTAGTGATTAAAGGAGCGTATATCGTCGTAATCATTAACGCAAGCGCATATCTGTTTCAACAGGAAAGGAATGGTGCTCCAACAAGACTTTAACGATTTAAACGGCGTACAGCGGCGCTAGACTATATTACGTGCCATTTTTTGTGTGTGGGCGGAGGGAGGCTTATGGGTCATTTCACATGAACTTTTACCACCCCCCTCCCCCCCCCAAAAAAAAAAAAAAAAAAAAAATTGTACCAAACCTCATAAACAGGCCTTTCAGTTGGGCCAAGCAAAATTGCTGTACATTTGTACCGGGTGTCCACGAAAGAACGCAATGCTTTTGAACGGGAATAACTTTTGATAGGAGTATGAAAAAAATCTAATATTTAGAAACTAACAACTTGAGGTTAGGCAAATGTGTTTACATCATTTTATTTACAAGTTATTAACGATGCTTAATTAACTTTAATAAACACAACAAATTAACAACTTTTAAAGTGAAACCATGTTCATACACACGTTTCGAAGCCAAAAGCAAAATGATCATATTTTTATCACCTTTTAAACTGAAAGTAAGAGGCAACAACTATTTCACCACGTGCCACTGAGCCCCACCTCCTCGAATTGCTGTTTTTTTTTTTAAATTTAGTCTTATAAAGATCTAAGCTATCCTTGTGAAATCATAGATGCTACCGTACCTGCGGCTGCCGTATTACTACCTCTTCGTAAATGAAAACATACACCCGCCGTAGGTCATTCATACGGGCGGTGCGCACCAATTAGCGTTCTTGCTACGTGTTGTGGACGAGATTGAGATTGTCATTCGCCTTACGTTATACAAAACCACACTGGAGAATGTCTTCGATGCAAATGGTTGGTGAGTTAAAGGCACGAACGACTGGGTGCCTATTGGCATACAATGTACCCACGGCCTACGGGTACACGCACACATTGGTGCAGTCCATGCATCAAGCAAACTATACATCCTTTCAGCTAGCTCTAACTGGTATATGCCCGTAACACTAGAGAAGCCGCGTGTATACTGCCTACAGCAACTACTAATATTGAAGCCTAAGGCTTAATTCTTAGTGTGCTGTTTAGTTACCGATGTGTGTGTGTGAAAAAAAGTGCCGAACTGTTTGAGCATTCTTTTCAACAGTATTCAACGTCATAGGAACTGTAGATATGGCTCTCAACTGGTGTGTATGTGTATTTGTGAGTCATGGTGACTTCTGTTCTAATCTGTGATGTGTGCTAAGACCAAGTCTAATCAGTTTTAAAACCAACGTTGTTCATTAAGAAAGAGAGTGAGCAGTTTCACCTACATCAGGATTACTCTTTAGCGCTTACAACTGGGCATGACTTGTAAAACAATACAACCTAATTCTCAGATCTAAATGTAATGTTGAAATGATGTCAGTGAATTCTGACTTGGTTGTTTCATGCAAATTTATACTGTTTGTAAAAAAAATATTTGGTGTTGTAGGTGGGTGTACTGTTGAGTAGCTTTGATAAATATTCACATACTTCCTGTTAGAGCTTAGTATTTTAATACAATTCATTTGCGTGTTTCAAAAGTATTATTCTCATGCAATGAAAGCAATCTGCTTAGATGCCTGTTTGTCACTAAAGAGCATGTCACTTTGTCATGGAAGGATGAGCCAATAACTTCACTCACAAAATATAGCTGTTAAAAACCCATGTTCGGTACTTTTGTTACTCTCTACTGTGTGGTTGTCCAATCCAAAATACTCACCCAGTCAGGTTACCCTACCCATCACCTAAATACTGATGCAACACTGGAAAATACCTAGTAACCTGATTAAACCTAGGCTACCAAATATGTTTTACCCATCACATTCTCGCAGCAACAGGGCAATACATTTTAAATTCACACCAGCTAGTAACCTCTCTTCCAGCAGTTGTTTGAACAAATACAATATTTATCCTCCAGGTATACTCAAGGCTTTTGAACCAACACACACATATCACATACCAACAACGTAAATATGTCATTGATCCTAATCCCATTTCTGACACTCTTACTAGTGCCTTAAAAGAACAAACCCACTTCATACATGCATGCATACAGCTATGCAAATTCACATGCCATATTTCTCAAAACACCTACCATATTGTCACACCCCACCCATTTCTGAATAACCATAACATTACATCCTAACACACATATACACACGCACACAAACACACACATGCAAACTAAAACACACACAAATACACAACATACAAAATCACACAAGCACCCTCACATCACACACAACACACACAAATGCACACACATAGACATACACACATAAACACACAAACAAAAACACACACACATACACACACACAAATAATGGATATTCCAAAAACTCAAGGCTTTCAAACCAACACACACATCACATACCAACAACCTAAATGTAATACTTTGCAATAGTCTGTTATAATCGCATTACTGACTTAAACGAACCCACTTGATAGATGCATGTGTGCATGCATGCAGATACGCATATTCACATGCCATATTAATCATCTCAAAACATGTACCATATTGTCACACCCCACCCAGAGATCTTAATTATTAAAAATAATTAACTGAATAACCATAATATTACATCCTTACACACACATGCACACGCACAAACACAAAAACACAAACACATAAAAAATACACACATCCACATAACACACAAACACACATGCACCCACACATCAAATTAAACACACACACACAAACACACATACAAACACACAAACACACACAAACACACACAAACACACAAACACACACACACAAACAATGGATACTCCAAAAACTCAAGGCTTTCGAACACATACCAACAACCTAAATGTAATACTTTGCCATAGTTTGAATGTAATTGATTATAATCCCATTCCTGACTTTAACGTACACTCTGATGCAGTGTCTGATGCAGTGTCTTAAGAACAAACCACTTGATACATGCATGCATGCAGCTACGCGATAGCTTATCATCTCTACCACATTGTCACACCCCGTGCAGAAATAAATAAAAATTATTCTGAATAACCTTAAAACATTACATCCTAATACACACACATACACACACATACACACACAAACACACAAACACACACACAAACAATGGATACTCCAAAAACTCAACACACATCACATACCAACAAACACACACAAACACACAAACACACACACACAAACAATGGATACTCCAAAAACTCAAGGCTTTCGAACACATACCAACAACCTAAATGTAATACTTTGCCATAGTTTGAATGTAATTGATTATAATCCCATTCCTGACTTTAACGTACACTCTTACTAGTGTCTGATGCAGTGTCTTAAAAGAACAAACTCACTTGTTACATGCATGCATGCAGCTACGCGATAGCTTATCATCTCTACCACATTGTCACACCCCATGCAGAAATAAATAAGTTATTTTGAATAACCTTAAAACATTACATCCTTACACACACATACACACACATACAAACACATACACAAAAAACACACACACACAAACAATAGATACTCCAAAAACTCAAGGCTTTCGAACCAACACACATGTAATTGATTTAACCCCACTCCTGACTTTAACGTACACTCTTACTAGTGTCTGATGCAGTGTCTTAAAAGAACAAACCCACTTGATACATACATGCATGCATGCAGCTATGCTATAGCTAATGACATTGTCACACCCATGCAGAAATAAATAAAAATTATTCTGAATAACCTTAAAACATTACATCCTTACACACACATACAAACACACACACACACACACAAACACACACACACAAACAATGGATACTCCAAAAACTCAACACACATCACATACCAACAACCTAAATGTAATACTTTGCCAGTTTGAATGTAATTGATTATAATCCCATTCCTGACTTTAACGTACACTCTTACTAGTGTCTGATGCAGTGTCTTAAAAGAACAAACTCACTTGTTACATGCATGCAGCTACGCGATAGCTTATCATCTCTACCACATTGTCACACCCCATGCAGAAATAAATAAAAATTATTCTGAATAACCTTAAAACATTACATCCTTACAGACACATACACCACATACAAACACACACACAAACACACACATACAAACACACACATACAAACGCACACACAAACACACACACACACAAACACACACACACTCACACACACACACACACAAACACCACACACAAAAACACACACAAATTCAAAGTCGCTGTATTTCCTAACCATCCACTGTATTTCAATTTCACTTAACATAATAATCAAGCTGTTTATCAGAATTTTTCTAGCAGTACGATATAGCACTACTGTGTGCATTCAACCACACTGAGAAGTATAATGACATTATGAGACGAAACAGGTACATGTACAATGTTATCGAGGTTAGTAATGTCAATTGTGTCGTGATCCTAACTGCAGCCCATCAATTGAGAGCAGTAATCCTGCCTTTCTCACTACCCCCAGTGTCGCACTGTGGACCATAGTGGCCGGGATGGCTAGCATCTCATCAGTTATTGCCTGTCTTAGCTCGTCCAATGTTGTCACTGCATTTGCATACACTTTGTTTATCAGTTAGCCCCATAGCCAGAAGTCCAATGGAGATAGATCAGGACTTTGTGCTGGCCATGGTATGGGTCCCCCTCTGCCCATCCATCTGTCCTCCAGCTTTCCATCCAACCAGGCTCTAACACGGGTTTCATAATGAGCTGAGGCTCCATCATGCTGGAAAACAACAAATTCTTCCTCTTCCCCCAAGATAGCTTGCAGGGCTGGCCATACCCTCTGCTGTAGTAGCTGAAGGTACACTTGCCCTGTGACACTTCCATTGATGGAGAAGGGGCCAATGATATGGTCTTTGATCAGCCCAGCCCAGACCATCACACCAGCCTTCTTCTGATTGCTGCATTCCATAAAAGCATGTGGGTTCTGGACTGACCATATGACAGCATTATGCCTGTTAACATGTCCATCCAAGTGGAAGATTGCTTCATCCGTCCACAGGATGTAGTCAGGGTAGGTGAAGTCCCTCTCAGCTGCTTCAAGGTAATCTTCTGCCCACTTGACTCTCTTGTCAATGTCACCTGGCAATAGAGCCTTTACTAGAGGCCGCCTATAGGCCTTCATCTTCAGGGTCTTCCTGAGCATCTTCTGTACACTTGATCGTCTCAATCCTGTCCCTAGATGGAGTCTTCGTATGCTCATAGTTGGGGTCTGCTGCATTTTCTGAGCAATTATGCCAACGTTCCTTGGCACCTGAACAGTTTTCTTTCTTCCACAGTTTGTTTTCAGCCTATCCTGCACTGTGCCATGCTCCACAAATTTGGACACCACCCTCAGAACTGTGCTACTGCATAGTGTCCTGTAATTAGGGTACTCCCTCCGGAACAAGCTTACAGTAAGATAGGCATTCTTTCCATTAGAAAATGGCAACTCTTTGTTCAATTGACAGTCTTGGTACTCGTCAAGCATAGTGGAAATGTATACCCCCTTAATCTTACAGTATTTATACTTTTTAGGTACATTTTGATTGGATAACAATCCCTGCACTTGCATAGGACAACTATCCCTGCTTTCCTATTGGTTAACTACTTCTATCCATGCATTTTCATTGGTTAGGAGACAAAAATCCATTCTAAAAGTGATCCTTAATCGCAGCCTACATACCAACCCTTCCTTCTACATGCACTCTTCTCCAAGGACAGATATGCTCATCGATTATTTGACTCAATACATACTCATAAACAGTACAACAATGCCTTAATTATGATTCAAACAGAATGTCTAGCCACCCTTAGTGAATGCTAATTATATAATAATTCAGCTGGCTTTCTCAAACAACCCATACAAAACCCTTCTTCCCAGCAGTAAGGCAATACCTCCTTAGCCCTGATCTTCATATGTAGGTAGTATCAAATGACTTTCCTGCCAGGACCTGCATCTACACTGTGTGCTCTTTGAGGTGTTTGATCAAATGGCATTGCTTTATAAGTTATCACCAATCACATCTCACACAAGAAAGGTGTAACCTTCAGTTTTATGCAGCTGTAGTCAATTTTATAATCCTCCTGTGCAAGATGTACTGCCTATTTTACCCACTATAGATTTCAAAAAGACTAATACATACATTCCAGTCATTTGTATACAAATGCTAACCATGTAGCGAAATCTATATCCCACAGCAATCTCATCACAAAGGAAGTGCCAAAAAAAACCCAACAGGAATCCTATTTCTACACACTTTCAGGGAGATCCTGAACACGCATGTACAGCCTCGGGGGTCTGGAGGAGTGCGTAAAGCAATTCATATGCTAATGCATGTCAGATGCATATTTTATTTCATACCGGTAGACACATTTGTATGTCATTTTCAGCTGTTTCAAAAGTAGTCAGGCACACAAACTCCCATGATATCCTCACAGTATAGACCTTTCAGACTTAAGTCAATTTCAATCTTATCCTCATTGTACTCTGATTTAGGTTAACTCTCTACAATAATTATACTAACATGATAGATTCAGGAAATAAAAGTAAAGGCCTTATTCGACTAAAACGGCATTCTGAATAATTCACATAACGATAGGGCTGGCAATCCAGTCTATACCCATATTAAATTCCATTTCAAACCTTCAACTTTTGACTCATATACATACATTTAAAGGTGTCAGATGAAGTGCCTTCTAAAAATCTACATAAGGCTTTTCAAAAGAACTATACTTTTCAAAACCCAACAAATGTAACCCCTACTACATTCTCAAGCCAAATGACGGCAGTCCAGAAAATTTACATATTCCAATGTGGACTCACATGCTTATTCTTACAGGTGTCTGGTGTAGTGGGGTTTGTAACCCACAAGCAAGACAATTTTGGTTTTCCATAACAACTAATGTACAGTAAATTTCCCATCATGTGCAAGTATTAAAATGGCATACAATTTGCCTGTACAAAAATTCATGTGCCAAGCAGCAAAATGTGTTATAACCACACCTTGCAAAACCTCAATAGTTTTACCAAGAATTAGCACTGACGCACAATACCATTACACCAACAGACTCCCAAATAAACAACTGTCCTTCGCAATTTCACAAACCACAAGGCTACACTAAAGTTCATCTATAAAAATCTCTAGTTATGCTTTCCATAGTAATCCAATCACCCATGGCACTGACATACAACAGGACAATATCTAATACCAAACTTAATATCTTAAAGGTTTACAACGCCAATATCATTCCAATTTATCACTGTAGCTATAGACAGCTGTGCACAAACAATTAAGGAATGCAAAACACAAGTAAAAGTCTGAAATCCACACACTTTCATGATCAGGGAGGGACAAGTACTGTAATTATGGTTGTATGTTAATAATAACCGACAACAACAGGGCAACACCACAATCATAGTGTAAAATAAAGCTATGTTTTGGGACGTCCTGTACTCATTACAGTGTCATGTGTACATGCCATAAGTTATTCAGCAAGTAACTTTCTAGCAATGCGTTTTTTAAAAAATTTCCTCACTAACAGGGCAACATGTAATTTCCCAATCTTTGTATGTAAATGTTACATGCATTTAAAAAAATTCAGGGTCCTTCATGTTCGTCAAAAATGTGTAGATGTTCGGTGCAATGCCACTAAGGTTTTATCCCCCAACAGTCATTGAAAAATCACAACGAATGCGTATCAGTCAGAGTCCTAACAAGGAACATCATATCTGGCAATCCACTCATCTGAACAAATACTCCAGCTAGGCTTTAACAAATACCACAAACACTATTTTGCATCCCCACAGCGGAAAATGTAACACAGTCCCAATCTTAGCCCTTAGTCAAAATAATGCTTTTATAAAACAGCCAAATCGTGCTCCTACAAAACTTTTGTAATGAGCACACTTTGCACTTTAAACAACATCTCTCACAAGGGACCATGCATAATAAAGTAGTGTTCCGAGGGGGAGGACAGTATGCTATAGACATTGTATGTTGTTTATAATATGTAAATCTGTAGTACACTCATGTAGTGCACTGTCACATCATACTTGCATGTAATAAAGAAATATAATTTAATCCTATTGTTATGCGATGTCAAACAGAAAAAATATTTTCCATGGCAGAAAATTTGCTGCGTGGTTTGTGATAAGGAAGTCAGTTTCCTAACACAATAATATAGAAGAAATGCATTGCAAGGGCCAGCTTGTGGTTAGAAAGTATGCCATGGACTGTTTATTAGCAATGAAGCCCTTGTACTAAATCCACTACACATACACAAATGTAGAGCATTTAACCCTCTGGCAAGCACCCTCTGTAACATGATGGTAACTGTGTGTGTGTGTGTGTGTGTGTGTGTGTGTATGTGTTTGTGTGTGTATGTGTGTGTAAGGATGTAACATTTCAAGGTTATTCAGAATATTTTATTGCATGGGGTGTGACAATGTGGTAGGTGTTTTGAGATGATTAATATGGCGTGTGAATTTGCGTAGCTGCATGCATATCAAGTGGGTTTGTTCTTAAGACACTGCATCAGACACTAATAAGAGTGCACGTTTAAGTCAGGAATGGGGTTATAAAAATTACATTCAAATTATGACAAAGTATTACATTTAGGTTGTTGGTATGTGATGTGTGTGTTGGTTCGAAAGCCTTGAGTTTTTGGAGTATCCATTGTTTGTTTGTTTGTGTGTGTGATTGTGTGTGTTGTTGTTGTGTGTATGTGTATGTGTACGCATTTGTGTGATGTGTGGGTGCATGGGTGTGTGTTGTTTGTGTTTTTGTGTTTGAGTGTGTGTGTTAGGATGTAATGTTATGGTTATTCAGAAATTATTTGATATCTGGGTGGGGTGTGACAATATGGTAGGTGTTTTGATATGGCATGTAAATTTGCGTAGCTGCATGCATGCATGTATGAAGTGGGTTTGTTCTTTTAAGGCACTAGTAAGAGTATGATCAATTACATTCAAACCATGGCAAAGTATTATGTATTAAGGTTGTTGGTATGTGATATGTGTGTGTTGGTTCAAAAGCCTTGAGTATCCCTGGAGGATAAATATTGTATTTGTTCAAACAACTGCTGGAAGAGAGGTTACTAGCTGGTGTGAATTTAAAATGTATTGCCCTGTTGCTGCGAGAATGTGATGGGTAAAACATATTTGGTAGCCTGAAGGTTTAATCAGGTTACTAGGTATTTTCCAGTGTTGCATCAGTATTTAGGTGATGGGTAGGGTAACCTGACTGGGTGAGTATTTTGGATTGGACAACCACACAGTAGAGAGTAACAAAAGTACCGAACATGGGTTGTTAACAGCTATATTTTGTGAGTGAAGTTATTGGCTCATCCTTCCATGACAAAGTGACATGCTCTTTAGTGACAAACAGGCATCTAAGCAGATTGCATCCATTGCATGAGAATAATACTTTGGAAACACGCAAATGAATTGTATTAAAATACTTAGGCTCTAACAGGAAGTATGTGAATGTTTATCAAAGCTACTCAACCACCCACCTACAACACCACTTTTTTTTTTAACGGTTTACCAGCTAAATTAATAATCAAATTCAGCTACGTAACCGCGGAATTTAATTATTGATATTTGCTATTTTTAGATACGGTGTCATTAGCGCCAAATAACTTTTGAACCGAACGAGTGTTCTAGGTGCAACTTTTGAAATTCAGTTAGAGTAGTGATTTCTCTACACGCTGGTATGAGCTGATTGTTTGTAGCACACTGGTAAGGTATCCATAACCTACCGTGAGCGAACGAGTCGGTTACCTAGAGAGACGCTCCCGTTGTCATAGACGCTATGAACTTGAAATCTATCTACTATCGTCGCTGTACTGTTAGGCAAGTATTTGAGGATGAAGGCATGTATTTTATATACGATGTGTGCGTGAAAACAAGCTGAACAGTGCAAGCGTACGTACGAGCGCCGTACATTGAATTGTCTCAACATTATTTATGATGGAGCGTACTTTGAACTCCTGCCGTTTTCTTTCTTTAGTAAAGCTGAACACTAATAACCCACAACATGTTGTCTTGACCCTGAGTCATCTTTGTAACGTTTCAAGACACCAATATACCACTCGATACGACCGTACCAGCTTTCCTCACATGATGCTCGGACACACCCAAATTTATTAACTTTTGGGCATTATAGAAACGTATTTTTGTCAACGGAGCGATACTGAGACCTTGTTGATATCTGTTCGCATACCTGTCCACTAGTTATATGCAAAGTTTGGCTAAATACAAACAATTCTGTGCGAAGTTGTCGTACGCTCTTTTAGCCCTATGTTGCCATGACGGATAAATCCGTCATTGGCGGTTACGTGTCTAATTATTCATGACGGATTAATCCGTCTTCAGCGGTTAAACCGTTAAACAGTATAAATTTGCATGAAACAACCAAGTCAGAATTCACTGACACTTGAAGATCATCTCAACATTACATTTAGATCTGAGAATTAGTTTACAAGTCATGCCCAGTTGTAAGTGCTAAAGAGTAGTCCTGATGTAGGTGAAACTGCTCACTCTCTTTCTTAATGAACAACGTTGGTTTTAAAACTGATTAGACTTACATGTAGCACACATCACAGATTAGAACAGAAGTCACCATGACTCACAAATACACATACACACCAGTTGAGAGCCATATCTACAGTTCCTATGACGTTGAATACTGTTGAAAAGAATGCTCAAACAGTTCGGCACTTTTTTTCACACACACACATCGGTAACTAAACAGCACACTAAGAATTAAGCCTTAGGCTTCAATATTAGTAGGTGCTGTAGGCAGTATACACGCGGCTTCTCTAGTGTTATGGGCATATACCAGTTAGAGCTAGCTGAAAGGATGTATAGTTTGCTTGATGCATGGACTGCACCAATGTGTGCGTGTGTACCCGTAGGCCGTGCGTACATTGTATGCCAATAGGCACCCAGTCGTTCGTGCCTTTAACTCACCAACTATTTGCATCGAAGACATTCTCCAGTGTGGTTTTGTATAACGTAAGGCGAATGACAATCTCGATCTCGTCCACAACACGTAGCAAGAACGCTAATTGGTGCGCACCGCCCGTATGAATGACCTACGGCGGGTGTATGTTTTCTTTTACGAAGAGGTAGTAATACGGCAGCCGCAGGTACGGTAGTATCTATGATTTCACAAGGATAGCTTAGATCTTTATAAGACTAAATTTAAAAAAAACAATTAAAAATTAAGCAATTCGAGGAGGTGGGGCTCAGTGGCACGTGATAATGTGCAAGTTGAAGGGGGTGGAGCTAATATGGTCCGTTAATGGTTGCGTCACTAGTCTCGGAACGAGACCTGCGTATGTAATGAAGTGCAACAAGTGCGCATGCGTAACCGTGGTGAAATAGTTGTTGCCTCTTACTTTCAGTTTAAAAGGTGATAAAAATATGATCATTTTGCTTTTGGCTTCGAAACGTGTGTCAGAACATGGTTTCACTTTTAAAGTTGTTAATTTGTTGTGTTTATTAAAGTTAATTAAGCATCGTTAATAACTTGTAAATAAAATGATGTAAACGCATTTGCCTAACCTCAAGTTGTTAGTTTCTAAATATTAGTCATACTCCTATCAAAAGTTATTCCCGTTCAAAAGCATTGCGTTCTTTCGTGGACACCCGGTATACCCTGTTTGGCCGATACCACACCGTGAATAATTAATCATTTTGATGACCTCAGTCTGAACAGCTTGTTCTGTCATGATTATGTCCTTAGTATATTGATGCTAATCGATGCTATGTAGTTAGTTACACCAATAAAAGGTTCAATCAATTGGATTAGTTATTAATGCTTAATGTAATCTATGAATTTATAATAAATTTGAGTGCAGCTAAAAATAACAGTGCCCAATTTGCACCATTTTTTTTCTTGGGTAGCTCCTATAATAAAGGGTATTTTAAGTCTTTGATCTCATGCTACTGCTCAGTGTTTCATTTCCCCAGTAGGATTTCAAGCAAAGTGCTTTGGATATTATAGGAGCTACCCAAGAAAAAAAAAAAGGTGCAAATTGGGCACTGTTATTTTTAGCTGATACATATAATGATATACATAATCATGACAGAACAAGCTGCTCACTGTCAAACAGACTGAGGTCATCAAAATGATTAATTATTCACGGTGTGGTATCGGCCAAACAGGGGACGGTAGGGATAGCAATTTTGCTTGGCCCAACTGAAAGACCTTTTTATGAGGTTTGGTACAAGTTTTTTTTTTTTTTTTTTTTTTTTTTTGGGGGGGGGGGGGAGGGTAAAAGTTCATGTGAAATGACCCTTATGTACTCTAACCCATATATAATAGAGTTATGTATGGTTTAGCATTATCGAATTGAGAGTCTTGTTGCTGTATATGATTTCCACACTGTTCCATTGATCGCGACGACGCGGGGGAAAAGGGTTTTTGCGAGGAACGAAACTGCCCTAAAAAAAGAGATCTTATACTTTAGTTTGGTCCGGTTCCCCCCGCGCCCTTGCAGCCGTAATTGCCAAAAATGAAATCAGGGAGCTAGTTTGTTGAGTTGTTGCGCTTATTGGCGCTGACTCTGTGATGTGCTCTGTTCACCAGCCAGCATTAGAAACATGTGACAAGTATTTTTAAAAATCTGTGCTGGATTCTAGCCGTGTTTTAATAAAGTGGTGTATGTGGAAGACTGATTTTTTATGACAGCGTTAACAATGAGGTCTGACTTGCATGGGAAACCTATCCTTTCCCTGTACTACAAGCTTTCAAGTGGAATACATTGCGGTTTATGCATACATGCATGTAGTAAATCACTTGCGTGTGTATATATATATATATATATATATGTATAGGCCTATACACTTCCACGGAATACGGCTGCGGTTTAGGGTTACAACATACAACTATACTTTTCCGTAACCCTAACCCTAACGCCCACTTATCACGATAGTGCATGGGTGAAAGTCATATCTGAGTAACACACTTATGGGCGCCCGAATTAAGATTCCCTGCCAACGACAATTCGTGTCTTGTGTCGGAAAGAACCATGCACTTTAAATGAGTGATAAATGCATTGTATTCCACAAGCATATTCCTACACATGGTTTTTATAGCGTCTTCACAGTCTTGGCGAGCTGCGGGTCGTCGCAATTTTGTGTGAAACCATTGTATTCGATACCCTCCTCGTGCAACACAAATTGCGTCACGAACTGAATAGCAATGTCACAGCTACCGCCATAGACCTTATGTTAAGTGGATTTACGGAACTCGTCGGCTAGTGATTGAGACCCTTCCCATTGACTGCATCGTCAGCTGTGTCCACAGAGAGTGAAAATTTAACACGCGCGGTCCATGAAAAAATGATACACTGAAGTGTGAATCCAGCCAAATAAAATCGCGAGTGGCGCGGTATTAGTTTAGTGTCAAAAAGTGGACATATTCTTGTAGCACATTCACTGCTGGTTTTACCACTGGTTTAATAAAAAATCAGCGCGCTCACTAGTCTATGCACTTTTTTCAGCTACGCTTTTAAACCACTGCGTTTCGTCCTCAAGTAGTATTTTTGTAATAGATGATTGTTTATGGATCGTAGATCACATTTATTTTAGCAAACAGTTTTGGAAAATGTGTTGACTATTGACAAGCCTCAAGCGGCCAACAACCGGATGTTAATGGCGTATAGCAGTCACTTGGTTATTGATGTTAAAACAAAGATACAACACTATAAGAGACAGTTTAGAGACTAATTTCTCCATTCTTCGTAATTAGTGATATACATTTAATTCTTATGGAATTGCTATCATTAAACGTATTTGTAAGCATAATAAAGTCTTCGTTGCATTATTACAAGTGCGTCTAAAGCATAAGGCTTGTCCGGCTAAGCACTGGGTACGGGACAAAAGCATATTTGGAGGCTTTAAAGGTACCTTGCTATGGGTCTAAGTACGCTTCTTAATATGGACATGTTATGGGGAGGGAACGAAAGGTAATAAGAAACGTAACTCGCATACATACACACAGCGTTAATTTTAATAACTAGTAGGTTACTAGTAGGCGGGGTCATTTGGAGTAGTCTGGGACCTACAACTGCAGCTGTACTTTAGTTTTTGGCGAGTTCCAGGGTCATTTATAGTTCAAATGCTTGTGTTATATACGCGCGGGGTCCACAATCAGCAAGCTACGGGAGTGGGAAAGAAAAAAGTGAAAAACAACCTTGCCAGCTCTGATGTTAGTTTTTGTGTTTCCTTACTGAGAAATCACCTGCCTGGAAAGGGCAGGTACTCGATAAGAGAAATATACTTGGCGACACAGACTATCTATCCATCTTAATTGATGCCTGAAACTGGGGCAAAAGGCTATTAAATGGCGGTGAATAATGATTGGACGCCGACCGGGTACTAATAATAATCACATTATAATTGCGCTGGCTATATGGGGTATTCAAAATGCATGAAAGTAATACTAAATTAGTTTCAACAGAAATACTGATGTACTATATACTATATAGAGTACATATGTGCGTATACTAAGCCCTCCTTCCATAAAAAAGCCTAGTGATTAAAGGAGCGTATATCGTCGTAATCATTAACGCAAGCGCATATCTGTTTCAACAGGAAAGGAATGGTGCTCCAACAAGACTTTAACGATTTAAACGGCGTACAGCGGCGCTAGACTATATTACGTGCCATTTTTTGTGTGTGGGCGGAGGGAGGCTTATGGGTCATTTCACATGAACTTTTACCACCCCCCCCCCCCCCCCCCCCCCCCAAAAAAAAAAAAAAAAAAAAAAAAATTTTTACCAAACCTCATAAACAGGCCTTTCAGTTGGGCCAAGCAATATTGCTGTACATTTGTATAACCTGTTTGGCCGATACCACACCGTGAATAATTAATCATTTTGATGACCTCAGTCTGAACAGCTTGTTCTGTCATGATTATGTCCTTAGTATATTGATGCTAATCGATGCTATGTAGTTAGTTATACCAATAAAAGGTTCAATCAATTGGATTAGTTATTAATGGTTAATGTATTCTATGAATTTATAATAAATTTGAGTGCAGCTAAAAATAACAGTGCCCAATTTGCACCATTTTTTTTCTTGGGTAGCTCCTATAATAAAGGGTATTTTAAGTCTTTGATCTCATGCTACTGCTCAGTGTTTCATTTCCCCAGTAGGATTTCAAGCAAAGTGCTTTGGATATTATAGGAGCTACCCAAGAAAAAAAAAATGGTGCAAATTGGGCACTGTTATTTTTAGCTGATACATATAATGATATACATAATCATGACAGAACAAGCTGCTCACTGTCAAACAGACTGAGGTCATCAAAATGATTAATTATTCACGGTGTGGTATCGGCCAAACAGGGGACGGTAGGGATAGCAATTTTGCTTGGCCCAACTGAAAGACCTTTTTATGAGGTTTGGTACAAGTTTTTTTTTTTTTTTTTTTTTTTTTTGGGGGGGGGGGGGGGGGGGGGGGGAGGGTAAAAGTTCATGTGAAATGACCCTTATGTACTCTAACCCATATATAATAGAGTTATGTATGGTTTAGCATTATCGAATTGAGAGTCTTGTTGCTGTATATGATTTCCACACTGTTCCATTGATCGCGACGACGCGGGGAAAAAGGGTTTTTGCGAGGAACGAAACTGCCCTAAAAAAAGAGATCTTATACTTTAGTTTGGTCCGGTTCCCCCCGCGCCCTTGCAGCCGTAATTGCCAAAAATGAAATCAGGGAGCTAGTTTGTTGAGTTGTTGCGCTTATTGGCGCTGACTCTGTGATGTGCTCTGTTCACCAGCCAGCATTAGAAACATGTGACAAGTATTTTTAAAAATCTGTGCTGGATTCTAGCCGTGTTTTAATAAAGTGGTGTATGTGGAAGACTGATTTTTTATGACAGCGTTAACAATGAGGTCTGACTTGCATGGGAAACCTATCCTTTCCCTATACTACAAGCTTTCAAGTGGAATACATTGCGGTTTATGCATACATGCATGTAGTAAATCACTTGCGTGTGTATATATATATATATATATATATATATGTATAGGCCTATACACTTCCACGGAATACGGTTGCGGTTTTTTTGGTTCAGCTATAGGAAATAGTGGGATATTTAAGGAGTGAATCAGCGACAGGACAAGCAAATATTTGCTGCAAACTTCAAAATGCTAAAATCACTGGCTCTGATTGTTTTACTCATTACACTCTCCGTCGGCGTCGATGCTTGCTCCCCGTTCGAGCCTTCGCCACTTCCTACCACGCCACCTCCTACCACGCCACCTCCTACCACGCCACCTCCTACCACGCCACCTCCTACCACGCCACCTCCTACCACGCCACCTCCTACCACGCCACCTCCTACCACGCCACCTCCTACCACGCTACCTCCTCCACCTCCTACTACGCCTCGTCCACCTCCTACTACGCCTCGTCCACCTCCTACTACGCCTCGTCCACCTCCTACTACGCCTCGTCCACCTCCTACTACGCCACGTCCACCTCCTACTACGCCTCGTCCACCTCCTACTACGCCTCGTCCACCTCCTACTACGCCTCGTTCACCTCCTACTACGCCACGTCCACCTCCTACTACGCCTCGTCCACCTCCTCCACCTCCGCGCCATTGTGAGCCACTAAATTGATAATCGAAATACATGCATGCATAAGTGCTAAAAACATTTAAAGGATAGTTCGCATGCAATATTTCTTTTAGCTGTCATCATTAGATTTGACAACAGAGCGAGTAGTGAAGGACGGACTAGTGATGTAAGTCCATCGCACTGGACGCAACGACCTCCAAGTATAGTTCGCAGCAACCAAGTCTTCACTGCAAAAGTAAGTTTATAGGATACTTTAGTTGCATCGTCATAATATATTATAATTATTTTACTACATAATCATAAATGGACGATTCGTTGCACAGGTAGAAACTACTGTTGTAGGAGGAGGAGGCCAATTTCAAATTCATTTCAACACCGGACAGCGGTTTGTAATACGTGCAATAAATACAGCTCCTTTCTGTGCAGTCCAGCACATCGGTGGTAACAATTGTATTAGAGTTCGGATCACCCAACAAGCAACGATTCGAGGCAATGAAATTACCTGCCATTTTTTGGCTGAAGACATCTGTCCGCGCCATTGTGAGCCACTAAATAGATAATCGAAATACATGCATGCATAAGTGCTAAAAACATTTAAAGGATAGTTTGCATGCAATATTTCTTTTAGCTGTCATCATTAGATTTGACAACAGAGCGAGTAGTGAAGGACGGACTAGTGATGTAAGTCCATCGCACTGGACGCAACGACCTCCAAGTATAATTCGCAGCAACCAAGTCTTCACTGCAAAAGTAAGTTTATAGAGTGCATCGTCATAATATATTATAATTATTTTACTACATAATCATAAATGGACGATTCGTTGCACAGGTAGAAACTGCTGTTGTAGGAGGAGGAGGCCAATTTCAAATTCATTTCAACACCGGACAGCGGTTTGTAATACGTGCAATAAATACAGCTCCTTTCTGTGCAGTCCAGCACATCGGTGGTAACAATTGTATTAGAGTTCGGATCCCCCAACAAGCAACGATTCGAGGCAATGAAATTACCTGCCATTTTTTGGCTGAAGACATCTGTCCGCGCCATTGTGAGCCACTAAATAGATAATCGAAATACATGCATGCATAAGTGCTAAAAACATTTAAAGGATAGTTTGCATGCAATATTTCTTTCAGCTGTCATCATTAGATTTGACAACAGAGCGAGTAGTGAAGGACGGACTAGTGATGTAAGTCCATCGCACTGGACGCAACGACCTCCAAGTATAGTTCGCTGCAACCAAGTCTCCACTGCAAAAGTAAGTTTATAGGATACTTTAGTTGCATCGTCATAATATATTATAATTATTTTACTACATAATCATAAATGGATGATTCGTTGCACAGGTAGAAACTACTGTTGTAGGAGGAGGAGGCCAATTTCAAATTCATTTCAACACCGGAGACCGGTTTGTAATACGCGCAATAAATACAGCTCCTTTCTGTGCAGTCCAGCACATCGGTGGTAACAATTGTATTAGAGTTCGGATCCCCCAACAAGCAACGATTCGAGGCAATGAAATTACCTGCCATTATTTGGCTGAAGACAACTGTAATTTTATTTGGTGGGGCTGAATATTGAACAGATTAATGACGTAGCTAGTGCTCTGCAATTAATTAATTCCTGCTTGCAATTTTTTTGTTGATTGAACAAGTAAATAAAAAAATTCTCTAAGACAAAGTTGGCGGTACATAGGTTTTGAAGGCAAAGGTGGTGTAAAAAAGAAGGAAACAAGGGGTCTAATCTTAAGGGAAAATGTACAGTACCACATATGGAGAAATGGCCCTTACATAGGCGGTCATCTTACTATTATTTTTCAAATTGAATAAATCGGACTGATTGTGAATCTGTGCTTTATAAGATTATACCATGAACTAAAATCAAGACAAAAATTTAATTTCTACCGCGTATAATTTATTCATAAACGAAGTAGTCGTTATGTAGTACCTAGCGTCATCTAGGAATAAAGTTATATTTGAACTACAATTATAATTGTACCGATACACAAATTAAAACCTATGCGTGGAGCGCATGAATTAGGCACAATGATGCATGCAGGGATCGAACTACGTAGGTCCTTCATGATTTCATCTTCTGAGCCGAAAGTTTTGGTGAGTATACATACTACATGTATGTGAATTTAGTAGCGTTGGGTATGTGGTTGACTACTCCCAACCTTTCCCAATTATAGCAACTTATTAACATATACAACCGTACATACTGCTGAACCTACATGTATTAAGCTAAACTAAGCCCAACTAGATGGACGTACCCTAAACTAAGCCCAGCTAGACGGGGAAACAGTCTGCTGATCCGGTAATAAATCCAGCTAGACCCGGATGTATAATACGGATGGGCGATGGGTCTAGCTGGGATTTGTTAGCGGATCAGCGACTATTCCCCCGTCTAGCTGGGCTTCGTTTAGTTTAGGTTCAGCAGTATGTACGGTTGTATATGTTAATAGGTTATAATAATTGGGAAAGGCTGGCCCGAGTAATCTAAAGTACAACCGGGTATATTTGGCAGTGGGGTAGTGTTCGGCCCTATGTGCAGAACAGGCATACATGTATCTTTGAAAGAGGAGATATGGCCTTCTTCCTATAACGACGCACTTCTTCCTGTACTGTAACCAGTGTTAGCCTTCTCCACGTACTCCCTATACCCCGGGTGGAAAAAATCGCGATTATTGGCGATTCTGGCGATTAATCGCCGGACAGAAATGACGTCAACGTGTCAAGTAAATTGTCATGCCAACCATTCTATGATGATATGATATCCCATTACATGTATTTGGACGATGGTAAATTTGTTATTTTTGCGGAAGGTCATATCTCTGGGCTATACTCAGTAATAAACTTGTTAATGTTTATCCCATAGAGAGAATGGAACTCAATACATGTGACAGCTACTATTAACTCTTTGACCGCCAAGTGCACATTTATGTGCAATTATTGTACCCCGCGTTCACCGCCAAGTGCACATTTATGTGCACACGTATTAGAAAGCCAATCTGTGTCGCATGGTTACGCACTTTGTGCACCAAACAGCGCTCGGGGCATAGAACTACGACGGGATTGTTGGTTTTTAATTGAAAGGTAAGCGGTAACTAACACTGTGTAAAAAGGGTTGTTATACTCGCCTGTATAACATTGTTATACAAGTAGTTATACAGTACCTGTTATACACATTGCGTATAATTGTGTATAACTGTGTATAATAGCAGTGTGTGCTAATCAAAAAACCACAGTTGTTATACACATTTTGTATAACTGTGTATAACTATGCTAATTACGTAATTCCTTGCACACATACTATTGGCTATTTTTAATAATAGTAGACTACTAATTCTAAAAGATGCCTACGCGTTCCGAAGTTCCAAACAAAGAAATCGCAGAGGGATAGCGTATCTGGTTGGTCGGAATGTACGTTCACACGTGCTAGAAAAAATAGAGCTCTAGCGACAAATTGCGCACATTTGAAGTTTTGAACCTGAATCATCTAATACAGTTCCAGTGATGATGTGTGCAGCCAAAAAGCCGCAAGTTGTGTAGACGTCGCGTGGGATGGAGTCACCACTGCAAGGTAAGCCAATGCAGTTTTGCTATACAGCATATTAAAATAATTTGTGGTACATGGTTGTCTATAATAGCAGCACAGCATAAGGGGTCAATACATCGTCCCCTCATCAATATACCACTGGATCATATAATTGTTGATGAACTACACTTTTTCTTGAGAGTTTTTGATGTTTTGCTGCGGAACCTTATTCTGTTAGCAATATTAAAAGACAAGGAACTTCGAGGGAGAAATGGCACGCATTTACAGAACCTGGTGAATATCATTAAAAGTTGTGGGGTTAGTTTTGATGTTTGGGAGTCAGAGACAAGTACTGGATGTCACAAGTGGACATCCTTAACAGGTGAAAGTAAAAAGAAGGTTCTGAAAGTACTAATCCTATCTAGATAGCCAAATTTTGCATTTCTCTGTCTACACAGCTTCTTCCTCCCAAGATGAAAGATATACCTCTGCCAAGTGACCTGCTGCCAAAAGTAGTTAAGTTGTGGAAGGTTTATGCATGTGCATACAAAATGGCAACTTTATTCATACTAATTTATTACTAAGGATTTTGATGACCTCTACACTATGATTTCTTGTGCATCACCACCTCCAAATGCTGCAGACGTTATCCATCAATAGGTACATACAGTGTAGTATTTCATATTATATACAAGTTTCTTCAATGATACATGCATACTGCATGCATACAGGCCAATGGATAGAACTGTTCCTTAGTATCAAAGAAGAAGGCTACCAAAAGAAAACATGTAACTCCGTATATGCATGTGATGGTATATCATACCCCAAACGTTATACGACAGTATGGAAACTTGAAACAGTTCTCTTGTCAAGGTTTGTACATCATCCAATACTAGCCTCGTCCCCAGGCCCTGTTTTATTAAAGTTATGGGGGGAAAGAAACAGGGCCTGGTAGGCACTGCCAGGGTCCAAGCGCGCATGCGCTAGTTTGTCCCAGAATACCTGGGGAAACCGTAATTTTCTTTTGGAAACCATTCCGTATATTTGTCTGATTTCACCATGGCGTATTCTGTTGAGTTCCGAGAAGCGGTGGCTTATTCTTTATCGTGTCTTCAACTTCAAAGCCTTACACTCAGGCCTAAACAAGAGGAAGCTCTTTTCCATCTGTACAGTGGCCGAGATGTGTTCGCCTGGTTTCCAACTGGATACGGGAAGTCAATTTGCTACCAACTTCTACCGTTCATGTTTGACTTCAAACTGAAGCGCACCACTGCTCAACAAGCAAAACGTAGCTCCGTGCTAGTAATTTCGGTTGACCAGGTGTCAGGTTTGCAGAAGCGAGGTGTACATGCTGCAATACTATTGGTATGTTATCCATTATAGTGATATAAATGCAATCTTCACTCTAGAGATGCAAATATATATGTCATTGTGGTTTTATCATTTGTGCAGATGTGGACAAGGAACTAATTGCCAGTGAGAGAGAAGTGTCTCTTGGTCATTTTCAGCTCCTGTACAGTACTCCTGAGGCCATTCTTGGTGCAAATACCTTGTGGAGACAACTCCTTGTCAGCCCTCCTCTGTCAGAAAATGTTGTGGCAGTAGCTATTGATGAAGCACACTGTCTTCAAATAGTAAGTGACTTGAAATATATGATAATAACAAATCAATGTGTACAATACACAGGAGCAAAGATTTTCGCCCTTCATTTGGTGAACTGAAGAACCTCAGAGCTTTTGTGCCATGTGGTGCTCCAATGCTTGCCACTACGGCTACTGTAACCCTCACGATAAGGAATGACATTATCGAGAAGCTAGACATGGCTGGTTGTTGCATACTGACTGAGTCTCCTAATAAGCCAAACATCAGCTATGAGGTGGTTCTAAAGAAAACCATCGAGGAGGGCTTTGACTGTGTTGTAAGGGATTTGGCTGACAACAAGATCAAAGCTCAGAGGGTTGTGGTGTACTGCCAATCCCTGGACATGTGTGTGTAGGGTTTACTTGTGTTTGTGGAGGTGGGTATGCATGTGTGTGGGAGGTATGAGCCTTTTTTCTTCCTCCTCCTGGGAAAGTGTGTGCATAGAGGTATTGTGGAGTAGTATGAAGCCAAAGAGAGGAAGTGAAAGTAAGCAAGCGGGTATCCCTATCCCTGTACACACACTTTCTACAAGCTCTCCAAGATGCTAGTTACTACCCACCAGGTGCTGAACACATTAGCGACAACCGACTATTTGCAATGTTCCACTCCTGTACTGATGAGCACAATAAGAGGGTGGTAATGTCTAGTCTTAGTGAGACTAATGGTGTTGTAAGAGTGGTGTTTGCAACAATGGCTCTTGGTATGGGGGTTGACTTCAAGAGCTTGGACTACATCATCCACTATGGAGCTCCTCGTTCTCTTGAGGACTATATTCAGGAGAGTGGTAGAGCTGGCAGAGATAACCAGCAGTTGGTGTCCAGAATTTACTGGAAACTAAGTGAAGCTCCTGTACATGCAGACCTGAGTGTATACCGTAACAAGGAATTGAAGGGAGTAAGAGACTATGTAGAGAATACTGGGCTTTGTCGCAGGTTTATGTTGCTCAAGTACTTTGATCCAGCTGTGGCCATGACATTGGGATCCCGTGACAATACACTGTGCTGTGACAATTGCCGATCCAACGTTCAGTGAAGACTTGTCTCCTTTCTTACACATACACTCCTACAATTCCCTTCCTTCTTACACTGCACACCCACACTTACTTCAGCTCTTACACATTATTATTGCGCTCATATCAGCTCAGAATTTGGCCCATGTGGGTGCATATACATGTATGTGCAACATATGTATATGGTCTCTAGTAGTCCGCCTCATTGGGCTCATCCACTACATTAATGTCTCTATCACTCTCTTCCTCATCCTCAGTATCACTTTCCGTAGAGTATGATTGTATGTTGCTTTGCTTTTTTCTCTATCCACTTCATCATTTTATCGCTATCAAGTCTATATAGGGGATTTGGAGAAAAGTTGTGGAACTTAGAGTGACATCTCCCATTAATCACCTCAAGTATTCTCCCCTTTAGTACAATTTCAGCAACAATCCGCACATCTTTCTCACCTGACCTCCTGCTGTGAGCATCTCAAAGCCAACAGCAAGCCTCTCAAGGGAGGACACAGCTCTTGCAGCACGGGTACTAGCTAACTCTGTAAAATTGGCTCCCATGTTCCTATTATTTCTTTGTACAGCTTGTTTACATGCTCATTGTGAAGATCACAAGGTATGTTTCGACCTTTACCACCATGGGTATTCATAAACCTTCCCCAGGTCAGCTGGTGCACAAGGTTAGGCTGGAGAGTAGCAAGTTGGAATTGTAGTCTAAGAGCCTCAAGTGCATACTTAGTCTTCCTCTCTGCATGGAAGTGGAGCATGAACAACTTCCAAAATCTGATGACCCTTTCTCCATCCCCTTCCTTACAGGCATCAGTGAAAAGGTGTACCAAAGCTGCAAAATGGCATAGTCTCATTGAGGAACGCTTCTGGTATAACTGTGAACCTACTTGCCACCTTCATGGTTACGTCCTCCAACAATGACTTGTTTATGTCCACCTTTATGTCCCCTTCAGGTCCTCCTATGTTGCCACTATGTGGCCCTTGAACACAGTGAGTAATGCATCCTGGCAAGCGGGCATGTCTTTCTTTGGTTTGTTAGCTTTGGGCAATCGTCCAAGTCTTGTAAAGAGTTGGGTGAGTGATCCATGCATGGTCTTGTGGACTGATCTTCATAGGCTTTTGCCAAATAAGCTATATAAATTCAAAGGTACATGTACATGTAATATGGACATATGTGTATGTAATGTACTACTTACTATCATGAAGTTCATGACACAATGCCAGTCCTCTACACATGGCTCAAGCTGCTCAAGTCCACCCTCTCATGTGTTGGAGCACATCACATGACACTTGGCACCCTGTTTTCTTTCACAAGTGACGTGGTCACCCCCCGTAAGAGCAACATGACTGTACGATGCTCCTAGGTATGAGGCCATTATGTGCACCATGTCACTACTCTTGGTCTCGTTCTTGTGCAGCACATCCAGAACAATGACTTCAGACTTGACTGCCATCTTGTCACTGTAGGTGTGTGGAATATGTGAGGCAACAAACCTCTTCAGCTGATGCAGGTCCTTGATGTAGTCACATAGTATTCTACCAACGAGCACCTCCATGTCACTCTGAACAACCTTCATGTCCTCTAGGGATGGCAAAAAGCAGTCTACCTTCAGTGATGCTAGACAAGGTGGGACGAACTGAGGCAGTGGAGCAGGAGGTGAGATGCGGGCCTTTATCGCAAGTAGGCTGAACATGTGTCGAAGTTCCCCGTGGTGATCAGTCCTGATGTCTCGTACATTACACTGCTTATCCACATTGTCCCCTACAAACTTCACAAAAGACCCTTCCCTTAGCCATTCATCCATCACTTTTGTATGATGTAAGCTAATTTCATTCACTTGATTCAGAATGGCATCATAGGAAAGAGTAACATGCTTGTTTCTGACCAAGCCTCTCGTGACAACCGAATGATGGATGATCTTGAATAAGGTTGGTGCCTTGGTGTGAGCCCTACAAATGAACTTCACTTTGCCGCCAGCCACTGCCTTTACAATCTTTTCAAACTCAGGATGCACAGCTGTAATTACTTAAGCACCCTTTTTAGGTGTGTACACTGAAATCTATACAATTTGTGTAAGTACTGTTATATAAAGAGCATGAATAGTTTACCTTCACTGACAAAGTAGCAGCCACAGCATCTTCAGTTATGTTCTCACATGGGTCCAACACTATTGCTTCAGTAACTGTGGGGCATGTGCACTTATATATTGGGTGAACTTATTTGTACAACCAACCGTCAACATGAGTCTGAGTTGGGTTTGAGATACCAATCACATTTATCTCTTGGTCTCCTGTACCCTCTGTAGTATCATGATAATTGGCACTGTCACTTGGTTGCTCAGTGCTTAATGCTTGTGATAGCCACAGCATCTTCAGTAATGTTCTCACATGGGTCCAACACTATTGCTTCATGTATATGGGGTGAACTTATCTGTATAACCAACCGTCAACATGAGTCTGAGTTGGGTTTGAGATACCAATCAAATTTATCTCTTGGTCTCCTGTACCCCTCGGTTGCTCAGTGCTTAATGCTGTACAAGCATAAATTCATTTAAAGGGATTAAATTGATGACTATTTCATCCCTTACAGTCATGGCTATCTGGATAAGTAAGCCTTCTTCCAGGGCGCTCAGCATTTAAGCGCTTGACTACAGGTCTACAATGGCTAGTGTGAGGAGATGCCCCAGGGCCACTGGTATCCTTTGTTCTCTTTCTACCCATGTCAGAGAGAAGGAGCTCAAGAGGGCCATTATTCTTCTGATAATTTTCCTTGGCTGTGGTTCTGAAGGACTCAGCTGACAAAAATTTTTGTTTGCAACTCCTGCAGATGAACCTTGATTGGCCATCATCTGCAGCTACTGAGACATCAGCAACCCTACTTAGCCTATCTGCAAAGCCAGACGCCAAAGAATGCCTTGAGAATAATGCAATTGAATGTTTACGAGTAAGAGTGTTGCTACAAATCCTACAAGTCCTTGAATCTGTGGCAGTCATGGTAGACTACAACAGTAGAAACATACTTTTTGTGTACGCGATGTGTATTTCTAAATGGAGCGCTATGAAAATCTACGGGCGATGTACGATAACGAGTTAGTATACGGAATGGTTTCCATAATAAAATTACGGTTTCCCCAGGTATTCTGGGACAAACTAGCGCATGCGCGCTCGGACCCTGGCAGTGTCTACCAGGCCCTGTTTCTTTCCCCCCCGTAATTAACTTTAATAAAACAGGGCCTGGGGAAGTGGCTACATCAGATACTACTTCTCCAGCCAGCGATGGGATGCCCCAGCTGACATCATGATGACAGAGTACAGGCTGGAGTTACTGCAGGAGTATGCTAGAGAGAAGAGGGCATATACCAAAAGAAAATCTGCATATTGGCATGAAGGTGGAATTGAGGCTTCTAGAGCTGAACGTCGTGAATAGATGGGCAATATTGGTATTCTTATATGACCAACCAAGTTAAGGAATTGAGGTCTATTGGTTGTCTGCAATTATGACCTATATACATGCATGTATTGTCTCTCTTGTTACTCCTGTACAATAGATTAATAATAATAAAAACGGAATTAATGTAACTACCTTGCAATCGTTTAAATTTAACTGATCGAAGAAATGAGTATCTAGTTATTTACATATAACTTACGTACCTTTTCGCAGCAAGATTGAGATCGCTTTCTTTAATCCAGCTACTGTCTTTATTGCGATAGCCTTTCCACATTACCAAGTACTCAAGACCCTGTGCAAAGTTCAATGCATACAAAGCTAGCATTGAGCCATAAATGTACTTTTTGTTTACAAGTAGTGACCACACGCTCAACAGGGTAGAACGTGTTTTTATTTCTCTTTCCAGAAGCTTTCAACACCCCCAACCAGGATGGAGGATTATAGACAACAGTGTGTCATACCTATTGACCGAAATGGCAAAGAATTTAAAGAGTGGCTGCATTCGAAGATGCAAATTTTCTACTCCTTTTAGAATGGATATCTTTAGTTCCATGGTAAAGGAGTCCGTCTAACATTTGGGCAAGGAACGAACTATGAAAAAGAAAACTTTTATGAAAGATTCTTCCCCTCCAACTGGGATGTGGCATACGATCCCAATTCGCATAAGCAGCAAACTTAAATGGTCACCCATTGTATATGAGAAAGAAAACAATGGCGTACTAGTGATAAAACCAAGAACGTTCACAGAAGTTATAGTTGTGCATGTAGTAAAAAGCGTTGCTAGGTTTTTTTTTTTTTTTTGTCGTGTACGTGTATTAGAGAACAATGTACGATAATGAGTAGTTTGGCCTGCTTATATGGACTATGTCATTAACAACTATGGGGAGGGGGATCACAGCACCCTGGTATGTATACGTACATGTATACAATTTAAGTGTCGCTAAGTGCCAGAAAAACAATGCGCAAAATCAAACAGCCTAGTAGCTAAGACTTTACGAAGGTTTTCGGCCTCTAGCGAATCGAATTAATTAACGCGAACGTCGCTTATAACACAGCGGTTCAGCCGTCCAAATACGTGTGACAATTAATCCCCGCCGCAATACACCCGACGTGCAAACAGCGAAACGTGGGTAGGCGATCATGGTTTCCTTGGACCGTACGGTAGATATTTGATAAATCGCCTGCAAAGACACAAAATACACGCAATGAATCGAAATTTTAAAATTTTATATAGTGGAGCAGTGTTCAGTGCTCCAAATGTAAAGCTGCCAAAAGTGAATTTCTCAGTTTTTGGCTTATATCTTTTCAACCGATCATATTTAGAGCAGGGCAATTACATTTTCTCATTCAGCAAACACTTCTGTGTAAGTAACTGTGGTGTTAATCTAATTAGCACACGTAAACAAAGCTTGGCTACTTGTAAACAAATAACGGTCAAAAGCTCATTTTTCAATCATAACTCCCACCAGGAATGTAACAGTAAGTTCAAATTTATGTTGTAAGTACAACATTAATTAGATCTCCTATATATATGGTTGATTTGGCATCTTAAGTCCAACTGCTTGGGAAGATCGGTCCGGATTTATCAAATTTTCGAGGACGTTCGCGGTTCGCTGAAATTCGGACGACTTAGTTCCACTTAGAAAATGATTTTTACATACTGTTACAAAGAAGTGGTCGGAGTATCTGTATATTTTTTTATATTTATGTACGGCGTTTGCGAAGGTGCGCAATAAGAGATGGAAAGCTAAAAAGCTTAAATTATTTCACATGAAATCGATTTCTCCGTTCCTCTCCGTAAGCTATTGCTTTTGTAACGTCACAGTTTAGCCGGCTTCATTTTAATTCATACCCTTGAGGTGTGTTGTAACTGGAATTGCGAATGATGTCGTCGAAAGCTTCTTTGTCTACGAGTTCTTTTCTGAGCCAAACAAGCGTAGAATCAGGCCATGCCTTGGAAACTAGGCCTACGAGCGTTCTACTGTGTTAAGCGACGGAAGCGTGACATGTCAGCCTTGTTAGAACAAGCGAGTAGTTTTGAAGGAGTCTCCAGTTCTTCAACTGGAAATGGCACAAGATCAAGCAGCGCGAAGGCAAATGATAGACTACATGCATTTCTCATGTCAAGAACTGAAATCTCCTGAACTCAACGTTATATGCACAACTAGCAGCATTTTGAACGAGAACAAGTCTGTGTTTGACGGAGGAATGTTAATGCACATAGAACGAAATGCTACCAAAAAGAAACTGCAGAAAGCATTTGCAATTCATTTAGTGCGCGCCGCGTGAAAGTGACGTTGCATGGTTATGTCAACAACACCATAAAACGTCACTTATTTCTTAAATAATGATGAAACCGCAGAAAATTAAAGCTTTTTAGCTTTTAATCTCGTATTGTGCACCTTCGCAAACGCCGTACATAATTATAAAAAATATAAACATACTTCTACCACTTCTTTATAACAGTATGTAAAAATCATTTTTTAAGTCGAACTAAATCGTCTGAATTTCAGCGAACCGCGAACGTCCTCGAAAATTTGATAAATCCGGACCGATCTTCCCAAGCAGTTGGACTTAAGATGCCAAGTCAACCATATATATAGGAGATCTAATGTTGTACTTACAACATAAATTTGAACTTACTGTTACATTCCTGGTGGGAGTTATGATTGAAAAATGAGCTTTTGACCGTTATTTGTTTACAAGTAGCCAAGCTTTGTTCACATGTGCTAATTAGATTAACACCACAGTACTTACACAGAAGTGTTTGCTGAATGTGAAAATGTAATTGCCCTGCTCTAAATATGATCGGTTGAAAAGATATAAGCCAAAAACTGAGAAATTCAGTTTTGGTAGCTTTACATTTGGAGCACTGTACTAGTATAGTACTAGTACATGTATGTGTGCAAATCCACCTATTTCGAGCACCAGCTTGCTGGCCATGGTGGTATACGTACAATTCAGATCCATGTAGAGTCAGGTATAGAGCTACCGGGGAACGACTCGTTGAGCCAGGGTTCAGGACGCGTACGCTGAAAAAAGCGAGGTGCGTTGTCACTGCACTCACGCATGCATTGTATACTAGTCTAGTAGCAGCGAGCCGCGGATATGTACCTACAGTGGAGATCGTGATAGCTGAACGAAAAAAAAACATGGCCAGAAATTGCATGCCTTCATTACTAATTCCTGACGCGTTATGACGTTTTTCCCGTTTCATTACCGTGCACGCGTCCATTGAAATGTATGGAGGATGACACTCTTTTGATCACTGTCACTCAGAAAAAGATGCCCATGACAAGGAAAAAGAACTTTATGATGAAGAGGATCATAAGGTATACCTCTGTCGTTAAACAAAAAAATTAGCCCTCTTCCTGACGCTTCCTCATCAGAATTTCAGTGTTTCCATAGACATGTATGGATTTTGATTTTAAAAATGAGGGTTTTTCAAGACATTTATGCTTCCTGACGAAAATCCAAGCTAGTTATCAAAAAGGAAAGACTAACTGCTGTTAGTAAAACCATTAGGGCTGGAGTGTGACATATTCTAACGTTCATGACCCTTTTACCCTCGCTTCCCTGATCACTTTTATCATTAAGGTTCATATGTCTTTGTAAATACCAATATTCAATAATAAATCGACAAACGCCGCGTGCGTGCCCTGCCACGATGAAGGTTTTCAAACAAGAAGGCACAAATCACCGACCACGGTATGAATCCTAGCAACGAACGTTCGATACTTGATAGCTTGTTACACATGTGCGTCTGATTTCGACTGTTGTGCGTGTGCATGGGTGGCAATATAGATGCGATTGTACTTTTTTTTGGTAGTAGGCCTACTCGGCTGCTCCAACATTCTTTTTAAGCCCTATAGCTGTAGGGCGCGATCATGTTCGGAGTGGTTTAGCTACCTATATGTACATATACATGGATTCTAAAACGGCTTGTTTTGGTTGCGTTGGTTTTAAACGATTCGATTCCGGCTTACTCACCTATATTGCTAATTCTACCACAAGGAGTTCGTGGATGTAATCCCTATAGCAAAGCCACATTTTTGCACCTGTTCTACCTTCAGTAATATTTGTAAAGATGGGCATGTCCTTACGTGCAAACCTGACGCCATATTTTTGTTCTATTTTTTTTGTTGCAACTAATAGTACTTACGTATCTGTATCTGTGCGTGTCTATATATTTTTCATCTCTGCAGAATGAAAACTACCAATACAGCAAAAAAAAAACAAACCGTTCCACAGAGACGACATATCCAGAAATGGCCCATACATAGGCGGTCATCTTGCTTTTTATTTCAAATTGAATTTTAAACACTTGTAAAATGTCCTATAAATCGGTCTGATCATGAGATATGTACTTCAAAAAATTATTCCATTAACCATTCTTGAACTAAAATCAAGACAAAAAATTAATTTCTACCGCACATAATTTATTCATCAAAGTATGTCATTGCGTAATGCCTTGCGTCATCTGCCAGAATTATTCAACTAATATTGATATTAATTGAACATTAGCTGAAGTTATAACTTAACTATATCTATACCAATAGGCCATTAATAACCGGACAATGGGGGGAGGCCGAGAGCGTTTCGAACCCGATATGAAAGAGCGAGGGAGAGACCGATATGGTTACTGCCAGCTTCTGGCCTGATACAAAAGTACGATAGGAACTCGCGATCGACTACTCAAGTACCGTAGGTCTCGACTGCCAAGAGGGACACTATGATGTCGATCGTCATGGACACTTTTGACCTATATAGTGGCGTGGGTTGTTTTCCTTATCGTGTTCGTTTAGCCTGCTTGCAGCTCGATGAATGAAGCGCGAAGGCTAATAGGCACGTGCACTGATACAAAACATAGATATTTGCAAATGGCACTTTTCAGTACAGTTGCGACCTACGTAGCCTTACCTAGATCGATTAACATCAAATCTGCACGTGCCGTATTTTGAATCTTTGTCTGCATACATGTGTATGGCCAGGCCAGAGTCAGTACTACACGCGCGCGTAAAGCGCTTTAATTTTACTGCAAATCACCTTCGCGGGGCTTTACCAATGGAATAGCACTATCCCAATAATGCTTTATTTTTTTAAAAGAAAAGTTAAACTCTGAAGCGCTGAGCACTCTATCACTAGGCCAAAGCCTCTGCATCCAGTTAAAAGCATACTATACCCCCCCCAAACGGCTCCCAAACCCCTCCCCTGTCTCTGCACAGTGTGTGGTTAGTGCAAACATGTAATGTGCATTTAAAACATACACAATTTGTCCTCTTCTGCTATTGCTATTACTAACAATGAGTATTGTGGCTGCACCATATGAATGGTGTCAGCAGTTACTGTAAATGGCTGCACCAATGGAGTGCTGTATTTGGCTGGATTGCTCCACCATACCAGGGATAGGAAGGTGGAGCAGAAGTTCTTAGATGCGAGTGGCGTCCCATTTTGAAGTGGAAGAGGGGTGAGTGGAACAGTGGCAGCATTATCTGTAGGCCTCCATTGCTAGAACTGGACACGTGTGCCTGCCTTTGGTAAACTCAACACACCTGCCCATCTGGTTTGCTTGATGAAGAAGTGCATGCCAGCTGAGTAGAGTGGAACGTAGGGGTATTTATTGAGCCTAAGGTGGATACCCCTGGAGGTGTTGAACACTCCGGATGGTCAGTCTCAGCATTGGGTTCCTGGTGCTGCTCTTCCCCAGTACAAAACTAGATACAGGAGTGTCCTCGAGTAATATTTCGCCTCATCTCCATAGAAACAGTCCCAAACAGACTTTTAACACAACTCTTGATATTGAACCCTAGAAAAAAAAGTACCAGGACTTTATGCATCAGATGTAAATGCCTCTACCACTAACCAAAGGTTTTGCATCAGGCCCAAAGCACCCCTCCCATCATGTACATGTACTTGATTGTAAAGTTTATGGCATCAGGCACAAAAGGCCTATGCCACATACATGCACATGTAGGTACTACATGTACATCAACAGTGCTTGCTTCTTAGAACTTGGTCTATAGCTAACATCAGATTAGGATAACCTCAGTGTACATAGCATACAATGCCCTATTGTTGTTGACCTCTGAGCTGCACAAATGAATATTATATTTATCTTAGGTACAACTGTACATGTACATGTACCTATGGGACAGCGTCCAGCAAAATCAGCTTCTCAAGCTACATGTATGCTCCCTAGATGAAATAGGGGCTACGTACAAGTACCAAGGGCACCACTTACACTGTAGCATTGGAAAGCTTTCCATGCACACACACATACATGTACTCACACATACACACACATGCACACACACATACATGTACAATGTACACACATACATTGTACATGCACATGTACACACATACATTGTACATGCACATGCATACACATATGCACACACATGCATACACATATGCACACACATGCACACACATACACACCACATACATGTACATACAGACATGCACACACACGTACACACATACACACATACACCTACATGCATACACACATGCACACACACATGTTATGTACTGGTACAGCCATACAGATGTACAACACACACAAGCAATCAAAGCAATCACTACCGTAATATACCAGAATTGGTGGTCTTAGTAAAGATGGCTTTTGGAATTTATTTCATGATAGTACAGCTGGTGCCTCTGTACCTCAGGCTTCACAGGACTTAGCGTAGTGCATCAGACACACACACACTCCAGATCAGAGCACAAGGTGTGATTGGCAGTTGGTGACCTGGGCAGCCCCACTTCCAATAGTGGTAGGGTGACCTGGGCAGCCTTACTTCCTCATCTTCAACCTTACTCGCCCTAAATTCATCACCACCATCTATCAATGGAATCTGGACCTAACTACCTACATATACATGTAGGCCTATACAGTGGGGTTTTAGACAACAGGAATAACATAGCTGATGTTAATCAACAATATGAAGCCATGAGCATACATGTAAAGGAGGGGTTAATTTGCTAGATATGGTTTAGTTGTCTACAGTAGAAGTTACAGAAGCCTCATGTGTGTACATGCATGTGTATTTGTCACAAGACAGGCAACACAAACAAACACAGCCCATTTGCACATGCCATAACTAATTGACCGCAATATCACATCATGTGTGTGTGTGTTGTGTTCGCCAAGATCAGTGCCATGTTTGAGCCACTCCCTTACCACACTGGTAACGCACACACACATACACAAACAGCCTTACTCTGTTCTAGCTTCACATTTTTCACTGTTGCATTTGTGGTATTCAGGCTCAAGATAACTCAGCCATGTGTGTTCTGCCGCAGCAAAGGGCTGTTGAAATGTTGTCCATATGTAACACACATACACACATACAATACAAACATACAATAATTGTTTACACATACACAGATATGCATACTTGTATGAGCATGTACAAATATTTTATCTTGATATTTGTATACCATCCCTTGAACTATTGTATTCATTGTTATCAACAAGACCTTTACATTGGTACATGCAGCAGAGAATGGTTGCAGAGAATGTCTGACAGTTTGTTTGATGTGTGTGATGCGTTTTAGTGTTTGCGTGTTGTGACATCGAGAAATCGCCCATACATTGGCGGTCATCTTGTGATTTATTTCAAATTGTTTACTAATAAGTTTCACTGTGATGCAGTCGACAACACATGCACAACATTCACGTTTGAGTCCGTTGCCAACTTTCTACATATGTCCATATGCACATGTGCATACATTACATTGCATGCACATATAAACAAAGCCTGCTACATACCACACTGACACAATAACCCATTTGTAAACAGTCACACCTTATAACTTCACATGAGTACACTAGCTATGGTGCCTTCACAGCGGTAATATACATGTAAGTACGCAAGGTAGCTTAAAATACAAAGCATGCAGTGCAGGGTAAGAAATGACTGCAATTGCCAAGTTGAGAGATGTGCAATGCCTACGTAAGTCATTGACTTGCACATGCATTTTATATTTATTTCACCTGAAAGATTGCAACGGCGTTTAGCTGGTGGTCAGGTGGATGTTTCAACGCAGCGCCAGATACAACAGAATACAATACGCTACCACGCCACTGACGCTGCTATCAGCTTCTTTGATACTCGATAAATCAGTGCGCATTTTCTAGAATTAAAACACATGCATGTAGCCGTATTACTATTGGTGCCACCTATACTAGTAGTTGTACTTCAGTTACTTAGATAAACTACCAACGTAACAGCCTAACAGCAATACAAGTATGAAATGGGCCCGGCGATGTTTACAAAAGATCCGGAACGTATGGGTACGATAACGTACATTTATATGTAGGCTACTCAACTGGTAGCAACAAACCTTGTTACGTAGCGCTAGGAGGCGTGCAGAATCGATATCAGGCCCGATTTTATACAGTATAAAACTGGTACAGCTAGGAGGATACTCATAATTTTGCCTTGTCCCGCGCGTGAGTCGATTTTGAGGGCACGAGACGGAGACAACAAATCTGATTATTCAATATAGAATACTTCTTTCAATTATGGAAGCCGATTTTTAAATACAAAGACCTACTTTTCAATATATATTACAGTTCTTCGATGTACTAGCTACATGTTTCTCCTTTGGCAAATTAGCAAATCGTAAAGGTATTGACACAAATGGTCATAGAATTTGTAATGAGAAAACGCACCCATTGACTACGTGTACATTGAGGACAATGTTATGACAATCCTAGGGAAGCGACGCCTTAAATAGGAAAAATACGGTGACCCCACTAAAAATCATGGCAAATGTAGTGTACTAACAATCCCCTTTGGCAAATGCTGAGAAAAATCTGGTGTGCTTGGTATTGAAGTACCCCATACATGTCTATGGGAAGTTATACGGGAATATTCGTTGATTCGCAAACCGCGAATTAATTAGCTTTCCCTTTGACCGCTCATTTCTGGATATGAACCTTATAAGGATATATCACGTGAGGAATACATGCGGTAACAACCTATTCTTTTACTATATCCACATGGGGAAGGTGGAAATGGTGACAGCCTTGTGAAGGTGGTGGAGGGAGGTAGTTTTGTGAAGGTGGAGGGAGGTAGCCTTGTGAAGGTGGAGGGAGGTAGTTTTGTGAAGGTGGAGGGAGGTAGTTTTGTGAAGGTGGAGGGAGGTAGTTTTGTGAAGGTGGAGGGAGGTAGCCTTGTGAGATAGCCTTGTGGAGGTAGAGGAGAGAGTGCCTTGTGAAGGTGGATGGGAGATATCCTTGTGGAACAGTTGGGAAAAGATAATACATCTCCCTAGAGATGAGGAATTTGATAGCACATCCCAGAGGCAGCCACTGGGATATGAATCAAATTAAGTTTAAAGGTTTCTGATGTAGGGTACAATTAGATCTACCTGTTACATGCATGTAGATGTAGGACCAAAGAATAATTGTTTAAAGTGGCTACAATTGTCACATCTGTGGTGTCCACCTTTATTAGTTTGGTTAGAAAAACTCCTTGGTATGGTTGTACTCATAGCACAGGCACCAGTTGTCTGCCAGGAGAGGAGGCTTACCTACATGACCACCTGGTATGGACCAGGGACTGGACACAAAGTTTTGCATCTCATGGACTGTGCCAGCCACCCTTCCAACATGCACCTGGTGAAAAACTTCAGCAACAACTCAAATGGAAGGCTTTATGTGGTCTAGCTATATGTACATGGCTCTGCAGATGTATGCAATAGGTAATGTAACAGTTGTGGTGTGGCATTTATATTTATTTGGTTATGTATTGTTTGTGTATGTGTGTGATAAATGTGGAAAGTTCAGAAGGTATTACATGTACCTGTACTAACAGAGAATGTAGCTGACTCAAAATATTTGTGGTCACCTATTTAATTAGGGTGGTGGATGTGGTCATTAGTTATGGCTGTTATGTAAACGTTTCACATGCATGGCCCTCAGGACTAGTACATACATGTAGAGGTTCTACCTAGCATCCTTGCCATTGTGTATGAGTCATGATCACCAGCCTTCATGCCATCGGCCATCGATCTGTTCATTGATGACAGATCAGAGCTGCATCATGGCATCCTTTTTTGTGCCATTGCTTTAGTATTAATTAGATGAACAGGTGCATGTATGTGATCTTTTCTTCAACTGCATGCCCATGCAAGTCCTGTGTCAAGTGTGTGTATGTGTGTGTATGTGTGTGTATGTGTGTGTATGTGTGTGTGTATGTGTGTGTATGTGTGTGTATGTGTGTGTATGTGTGTGTATGTGTGTGTGTATGTGTGTGTATGTGTGCGTGTGTTTGTGTATTTGCATGTACATGTGTGTATGTGTGTGTGTGTATTTACATGTACATGTGTGTGTATTTGCATGTAAATGTGTGTATGTTTATGTGTGTGTGTGTGTGTGTGTGTGTGTGTGTATTTGCGTGCATGGTATTTGCATTTGGGTGTGGGTGCATGTGCATTTCCTTCCAGCCACTCAATCATAAAAAAGTAGAACACAAGGCATAACAAACACACACATCTCAGGCCAACTGCCGAATACGTTTACGGCTGTTCATCCTTCTTTTATACCCTAGCCAAAATTCCGGCGGAGCTGGATAGAAATGAGTACAGGACTTAACCTCGTAGCAGATATTGGGTCTGGGATAGTCATTAATCGACGATATACAGTATAATAGGGCCAGGACACAGTGGAGAGTCCAGCTGTGAATATCCGCCCCATGCATATGTTAATTCTTTAGCTAGTGGAAGGCAATATCCTTAACACACCTCCACGAGAACTTCTAGTATGTTATCAAAAACAAGCCAGTCATCGTGGTCAACGTCAGAGCGATGCACATGCAGATAGATATATATATACAATACATATAATAATATAGGGACGGAATCGCCCATGCATCTTAACGAGCGAGTCTCGTAGTCACACCTATATATCATAGTATGTAGTAGCTACTCCACAGCAGCGGTTCTATTGGGCTCGACCTTCGCGTTATGGGGGTTTCAAGCCTATCCAGTTGAAGTTCGATGTTGTACGTCTGGCTAGCGAGACAAGCGTATACCAAGAATTAGATTGATAGCGAGTGTAGAGCTATCACATTGTATATCCACAATACTATCAGATGGGTACAAATCTTGGTATAGGCCTAGGCTTGATACACGACCCTCCGCCAAAAGGCTACGCCCAACTACTATACAATGGATCAAAATGGTTAAATAACAGATCACGTGACACTAGAATGCATCCAATGGCAGGGGCACGAGAACAACTAAATGTTTTGAGTTGCGCATGCGTATGCTTAGATCACTAAAATCGACGATAGCTGTAGTTTGGAAGGATTTTATGTAACAGCGATGCCTATTCCTAACTTCCCTGCCATGCAGACATACAATGCATTTATTAAAAGACAATAACAATAATATATTTTTATAAATTAATTAGCAGTTTTAATAACGTGATAAATCTCTAAAGTACCTAGTGAGTTTAATGGTGCAATTAGATTTTTTTTATCACAATCGTATGCTGAGTTATGCATCGATGTCCACAATTTCTGGACATGATTGACATTAATTTTATGTTTCTTTGAATTTAAAACAATAACCACATGTGATATTGAAAATCCAACTGCACAGATACATGGGCTATACAATTGTGATCAAGTAGTAAAAAATATGGTGTGTCACATGACTGTCACGTTCTACCACTTTCGTTTTCAGTGACCCCAGTCTTGTCAACTGAGTCTTCCTATTTATCTTCACTCAGGGATAGCGGATCAGGATGATTATTGGGATATAGCTTAAGCACCAACCTCTAATTGATTTGGCCGAGCCATATTCTGAACCCGGGAAACCGTTCGGTTATTGTCGAGCGATACGTAGCTTATAAGGACTATAAAAGCGTACGTTAAGCATTTTGTTTTTCGAAGCGCTCGATTCGTGCTAGATAAAGCATTCAGTTATTCCGAAGGATGATCATTGCATGGTTTGGGCCCCTATTACGGGTTGCCTAACTTCTGGCTTTAAAAACAGCACCATTTTCAGATGAATTTCATTAAAACGATGCTTTTATAATAAGTAAGTGGGCGTGTGTGGTACGACTCAAACCAAAGAACGGTTCTTTTCAGAACCAAGCATAATCCATCTGTGAACGACGGCGGAGAGCAAGCAAAGGGGTAGCGCGCACTCTGGCATCGCTGCAGGAGAGAAAAGTTCCGAGAGTAATCCCAGCGATGCCCAACCGCCGCCCTGGTATGCTCTACCCCTATGCTTACTCTCCGCCATCGGTCACAGCTGGAAAGAACCGTTTTCAGCTTGAGTCGTACCACCGGACCGCCCACTTTATTAGCAATAACTGATTATAACAGCACGTTCTAATGAAATTCATCTGAAAATGGTGCTTTTTTTAAAGCCAGAAGTTTGGCAACCAGAATTCTAGTGCAAAAACAAGCTGGTACACTGTAAAAAGGGGCCCAAACGATGCAATAATCATCGCTCGGAACAACTGCATGCTTCGATTAGCATGAATCGAGCGCTTCGAAACCCAAAATGGCAAACACGTATAGTCTTTATAAGCTACGTATCGCTCGACAATAACCGAACGATTTCCCGGGTTCAGAATCTGGCTCGGCCAAATCATTTAGAGGTTGGTGCTTAAGCTACATCCCAATAATCATCCTGATCCACTATCCCTGAGTGAAGATAAATAGGAAAACTCAGTTGACAAGACTGGGGTCACTGAAAACGAAAGTGGTAGAACGTGACAGTCACGTGATGCATCATATTTTTGTCTACTTGATGACAATTGTATAGCCCATGTATCTGTGCAGTTAGATTTTCAATATCACATGTGGTTATTGTTTTAAATTCAAAGAAACATAAAATTAATGTCAATTTATTTTCGCTCAACTATCACGATCTCCACTGTATAGACAAAACCTCAACCTTGAATAAGCGCGCACCAATTACTAGGCCCTAGTAATTTTTGACTGACTAGGTGAGCAGATAACAGAGTATGCATGATCTAGAATCACTTCAGATTATTATACTAGTACATGTACTAGTGCAGCTGGTTGTTTGTGTATGCGTGTGTGTATGTCCAGACAATACCCCACAGTACATGTATGTAGATAGGTGTTAAAGGTTGGACTTTTATGGTGTGCTCCTTGCCACTATGTTTCATCTGCACATAGATCTACACACAGAAGCACACATTTTGCCGCAGGCATTTCCGTTGTGTATACTATGTGCATATTAATTATTATATCATTATTAAATTCAAGTACGATACATATACACTAAAGTCTGCTTAGCAAGGCCCTTGCATTGGTTCTGAACAGCGTCATGTTCAACCTCGCATATATGTTTGACAGTCCTTCTTTGCTGCATACCTTAAGTTTGCATATCACAAAGTGAAAAACCAACTGAAGCTCAGCATTGTCAGTACATCTGGTGTGTGTGTATGTACATATGTGTAACCACACTATGAATGTTTAAAGATGGCCAGGGGCCCCATAGACCCTGGAAATACGAGCAGGGGGTCCCCATTGACATTGAGAGAGGGGGGAGTGGGGTCCCCTTGACATTCGCCAAACACAAGTTTTATATATCCGTAGTACATGTACGTTTAAACTGCATACCACTGTTTAGCCATAATACAATACAATTTTGGACCATGGGGCCCCTATTATACCTTGAGGCCCAGGGTAGGTAATCCTGCTTACTTCCCCCCCCCCTCCCCCTCACCGGCCCTGGGTGTGGCCGACTGTATGTGAAGAAGCTAGTGTATATGCAGTTGTCTTGTGCATATGAACATAATGCACTGTGGGACTTTCATGGGGGGATTTCTCCCTGCCACCCCTTCGTCTCTCTCACTGCTCCTATCTCCCTTCCATCCCTCCTCTCCCTCCTGCTATCTCCCTAATATCCCCTCATTTCCACCCCCTCCCTTCAATCCCCTCCTCTCCTCCATGGTCCTAAATAGATCTGTGCACTGCACATGGTGATCGTTTGTAATGGGGACTAGCCCTATCTTATTGAAATGCACAACCTCTCATACCATGGCTCCACCTTAACCGATAAATTACCATGGTCTGCATTTGCACACAAAATTACAATACATAATTGAATGTTGCGTAAAAGTGGTTGTCTGCTATCGCAGACAGCTGGAGCGGGGTTTGTACGTAATCATTATAAACCATGAACCCTCATCACAGTTGAAGAACCTCAGTACTCAACCAATGCACTAAAAGAATATGCCATGGGACCCCCCAAAAAGCATATGGCGTGTACACGTATGTTGTTCAAGTTAGTTGGACATAAATGCAGTACATTAACCTACACCTCTAGAAAGAACTTTTGGTACATCTCAGTGTGCTCTTATGTTAAGGGTTTTAGATGAAGGGTGAGTGTGTTCCAGATTGATTCTGTCCTGAGGGCCCCCCCCCTCCCCAACCGATGTGTGTGAATAATGTTTTATTACTTATATCCCACAGCATCTCCTTTTAAAGAAACTTGCTGCTCTGAAGAGACATAGAACTGTGTACTTGATGGACAAATTTGTGTCATTTATTATTGTATTTTTATTTATTTTTATTAGCTTGTGTTACTATTAAATACACTAATCATACATTACATACACGAAGGTAGAAGGTCCCTAGCCAGATGGCCCAGAAGATCAATCAAACCAATGTTATGTTCAGCTGTATACATGTAATAACACCCTGCATGGCTGTGATGGCCATGCATAAGTGGGACAAGCTAATAGCAAAATGGTAGGAGGTAAGATGTCCTCGCTGGGCCACTATCTATAAAAAATAGCTACTACTAAGCTATCCAAAGTCCCTTCCTGATCAATTATGATGGGGGCATGACATGATATATACAGCTCATTGGGAGGAGCCATTGGAGTGAGGTGCAGACCCCACCAGTATACTATGCTTCCCTGATGTGACTTTAACAGTATCTCCATGTACATGTGTGTACAGTGTAGTAGGTTTTTAGAAAGATATTAGAAGCATCCCTGAGTCCATGTGTGTCCGGATCCTTGAATACGGATGATACAGAAGTCTAGTGTAGAGCTATCCACATGCTTCTATCACAATGAAGTTGTGTTAAAAGGATCATCATCAAACTACACATATCATGCAGGATAATTTCACACTGACATAATCATACAGCTTCTGATGACCACATCATAGTCCACTCTATTTCAACACGAAGTCACTTGGATGATAGGGCTCCGGCCTATTGAGGGAGAGTGACAAAGAGGTAAACATTTATATGGTAAATTGTTAATGGGCAATATACAAGACACACACACAAACACACAGGTGTTTTGCTTGCACAGAGGAGCTTAACTATTACCAAGACTGAAGTGAGCAGCATAGCAGCCCACAGGGACATATCAGAACACACATCTTATCATTACAAATCAGCTTTTGGGAGGGAAGGAGAGGAGGGAGGTGAGAAGGGGGTGGGAGAAGGGTGAGAGGGAGGTGGGAGGGAAGGAGAGGAGGGAGGTGGGAGGGAAAGAGAGGAGGGAGGTGGGAGGGAAGGAGAGGAGGGAGGTGGGAGGGAAGGAGAGGAGGGAGGTGGGAGGGAAGGAGAGGAGGGAGGTGGGAGGGAAGGAGAGGAGGGAGGTGGGAGGGAAGGAGAGGAGGGAGGTGGGAGGGAAGGAGAGGAGGGAGGTGGGAGGGAAGGAGAGGAGGGAGGTGGGAGGGAAGGAGAGGAGGGAGGTGGGAGGGAAGGAGAGGAGGGAGGTGGGAGGGAAGGAGAGGAGGGAGGTGGGAGGGAAGGAGAGGAGGGAGGTGGGAGGGAAGGAGGGGAGGGAGGTGGGAGGGAAGGAGAGGAGGGAGGTGGGAGGGAAGGAGAGGAGGGAGGTGGGAGGGAAGGAGAGGAGGGAGGTGGGAGGGAAGGAGAGGAGGGAGGTGGGAGGGAAGGAGAGGAGGGAGGTGGGAGGGAAGGAGGGGAGGGAGGTGGGAGGGAAGGAGAGGAGGGAGGTGGGAGGGAAGGAGAGGAGGGAGGTGGGAGGGAAGGAGAGGAGGGAGGTGGGAGGGAAGGAGAGGAGGGAGGTGGGAGGGAAGGAGAGGAGGGAGGTGGGAGGGAAGGAGAGGAGGGAGGTGGGAGGGAAGGAGAGGAGGGAGGTGGGAGGGAAGGAGAGGAGGGAGGTGGGAGGGAAGGAGAGGAGGGAGGTGGGAGGGAAGGAGAGGAGGGAGGTGGGAGGGAAGGAGAGGAGGGAGGTGGGAGGGAAGGAGAGGAGGGAGGTGGGAGGGAAGGAGAGGAGGGAGGTGGGAGGGAAGGAGAGGAGGGAGGTGGGAGGGAAGGAGAGGAGGGAGGTGGGAGGGAAGGAGAGGAGGGAGGTGGGAGGGAAGGAGAGGAGGGAGGTGGGAGGGAAGGAGAGGAGGGAGGTGGGAGGGAAGGAGAGGAGGGAGGTGGGAGGGAAGGAGAGGAGGGAGGTGGGAGGGAAGGAGAGGAGGGAGGTGGGAGGGAAGGAGAGGAGGGAGGTGGGAGGGAAGGAGAGGAGGGAGGTGGGAGGGAAGGAGAGGAGGGAGGTGGGAGGGAAGGAGAGGAGGGAGGTGGGAGGGAAGGAGAGGAGGGAGGTGGGAGGGAAGGAGAGGAGGGAGGTGGGAGGGAAGGAGAGGAGGGAGGTGGGAGGGAAGGAGAGGAGGGAGGTGGGAGGGAAGGAGAGGAGGGAGGTGGGAGGGGTGGGAGGGAAGGAGAGGAAGGAGAGGAGGGAGGTGGGAGGGAAGGAGAGGAGGGAGGTGGGAGGGAAGGAGAGGAGGGAGGTGGGAGGGAAGGAGAGGAGGGAGGTGGGAGGGAAGGAGAGGAGGGAGGTGGGAGGGGTGGGAGGGAAGGAGAGGAAGGAGAGGAGGGAGGTGGGAGGGAAGGAGAGGAGGGAGGTTGGAGGGAAGGAAAGGAGGGATGAGGGAAATGGAGGAGAAGAGGGGAGGAGAGGAGGGGAGGAGAGGAGGGGACGAGAGGAGGAGGGTAGGAGGGAAGGAGAGGAGGGGGGTAGGAGGGAAGGAGAGGAGAGGAGGGATGAGGGAAAGGAAGGAGAGAAGGGGGAGGAGGGAAGGGAAGGTGAGGAGGGAGGAGAGGAGGGAAGGAGAGGAGGGAAGGAGAGGAGGGAAGGAGAGGAGGGAGGTGAGAAGGGGATGAGAAGAGAGGAGGGAGGCTAGGAGGGAGGAGAGTATATAAGGGAGAGAGGGATTAAGAAATTAAAGAGAGAACGGCCCCATTAGACTTCTGTCTTACTCAAATGCTTGTAATTCAGTGCCCACACTATTACTTCCCTGCATGCCTTCAATACCTCCATATCCCTTACCCTTCAATGTTTATCCCCTCTCTCTTTAGGGAGAGCAAATTATGGAGAGGAACAGGGCAAGGGAGAGGGGAACAAATTTAAGGGAGGCATGTACAAGTACATTTATGACTGTGGTGTTAGAAAGGAAGGGAGAGAAGTGGAAACAGTGGGGAAGTGGGAGAGAAGACAAGAGGTTGAAAGACATAACAAGAGTAAATAATATCTCACCTTGTAATTTAATTTTATTCAGAGCACAGCTAGTGACTTATTACCCCCCCCCCCCCCCCCCCCTAGTACACAGTTCATATCCATCATCAGTCATCAGAGAATGCTGGACACTATCAGTTACCGGGTATACATGTACGCCCCACCTCCTGGACCAGTTCCCTCCCTTAGGGGAGACTTGCCTGTAGCTTCCACTTCAATGGTGCACGTGTTGACGCGAATTCTTATGTCTGCGTCTTTACACCCTGCAATTCTTGGCGTAGTTTACCTCCATTTGAGTCTCTAAAACGGGGCGTCAATAGAAAGGGTTTATTATTACACCCTCACTTCCATCACATCTGCCTCACATGTTTTGACCCTCTAAGCTGTCGAATATCTAAGATAACAAGTTACACCTTACCTTTGCTCGTAGTTCAAACGGTCCGTTTTGTAGTGAATAAACGTAACTTTTATCGCGTCCCGTACCTATAGTGGCTAGGTGCCGTGATATAAATTATATTTTAACCCTGCATTCTTTACCAGTTCCCTTCTAATTGCCCGCACAAGGATCCGGTATAGCAACGTGACTTGGAGCAGCTTCAAACCGCCTGGCAAAGCTGTTACTCCATATGGTAGGATAATAAAGTCACTTTGCTCACCCATTTATGATGTATATAGATGTCCTTTCAATTACCGGATTGGCCAGTGTTCGCGCTGCATGCAAGAGATAGCAACCCGCTGTAAGTAACGGTGGATTATTCAAACTTGCAGCGATCTGTCCCCATGCAAACTCAGGTTACCCAAGGTCACCATACATGGACTAATGCTGCGTGTTTTGAACGCACTACGCCCTCAACCACCTATAACCGACATAGGTAAGGTTTTTTTTTACCCCGTCTCATAGTTGTACACTGCAGTTCGGGTACAATTTATTATGCAGCACAGCCGGATATTGTAAAATAGAAGCAGTACGTTACTCGAGGTAATGTACATAATGGTGTTATTGTACAAGTACGTGCAAGGTTAGCCATGCAGATTGAAAACTTATCTCCATCACGAGAGTTCAAGGCAATTCAAGAGTTCACAGAAGCATAGATAATAGAGTAGGGGATTGGCAACACTCGTAATTAACACCAGGTCTCACGGGCAATGCGAGTATAGCAACAGAAACCATGCAAGTGCTAGTACTGTCAAAACAGGCCCTATGAAAGCTGTACATGCAAGGACTTTGTTCCTGTACAATTAGCAATCGAATCATAATGCATGTAGACAGGCTGACGTCAAAGCGCTCATACATAAAAATATACAATTTGATGCAAAATTAAGTGATCTGTTTTCTAAGAGGTTTAGATTTTTGAAGTGTAACTTTCTTGTACTGTTCAATCCAAGCACTGTATGGCCAATGAAAATCCCCTAACAGTAATCCACAGCTCGACAATCATTTCCATCAATTTTATAGCCACTTGATTATCCCAGGTTGCCGTTATCATAGACCAGTGGAACAAAACATCCTCACTCTGCTGCAGTGTAGAATGTATAACACCAATTTCCTGCCCGGCATGAATATGAGCACGGACCTCATACTCAAGTGAAACGAAGAAGTCAAATGTTATGTCGCTAATGCAGAATAGCCCTCCATGGTTTATTGCATTGAGCCAGTCTGCAGAAGAAGCTGGATTTTCACCATCACTCTCAATAAGTTCATTCAGAGAAAGAAGAAGATGATGGAGACCATGAGTGTGGTTAAAAAACACATAACAATATCCTACTCAAGCTAGGATTAGTTTTAAAGCTTAAAACTTTCATCAAGCCACGATACTACATCTGTAAGATACTTATAGCGTAAAGAATAGGTTAAAGCTTTACCAGATACCGAGCGGTTACCTGGGCAAAAAAGAATTCTTTCTTTCACTACTTTCAAGCAAAAAACTAACGGCTATAAATTAGGTTACCGCAATTAGAATTCATACATCAAAAGAGAATTTATAGAACTATTCGTTGGCCGCATACTTGTAACATTTTGGCTTACTTTCTAAGAGATTCCAACGAAAATCAGACCTTCTCCAAAAAAAAAAAACCACCCCTTTTCACAACTTTAGAGGTGTGAATACCACTACCTCGGATGTCCCGCGCATAAGGTATAGCTCACGTGATGTGTTGCCAATCCCCTACTCTATTATCTATGACAGAAGCAAGTTGCATGCACAAGGGAGCGTCCCTACCAGAGAAAGGTAAGGTGTAATCTTATTGGCAACAATCTATGATCGTGTACTGCATTGTCAGAAACAGAAGACGCGCGGGTGGAGTTAACAGAAACAGTTGGAGAGGCAAATGACACATTACTAGAGAATTTGAGATTCACTAAAATTTAAAGCGTGCAAGTAGAGCGCGAGCAAGGTGCGGTGCCAAACTGTATGGCGTCGTTCGGCCTGTAATGATCGATAGGGGTGCATGGGTTGAAAGCTCGTACGGTATCGATAAAGAAGCCCGTACGGGGCCGGGTTGACAGCCGTACGGTGCTGGCGGACGATCCAAACGACCCGTACGGGATAGGCAGACGAAGTATCAGCGTGTGACTGCGTGCGACAAAACGAGCCTCGCTTGCACAGCCGTTTCCTATCGGTCCGCACACGTGCACTGTCATCGTACGACCGGCTAGCTTCGGATCCAATTGGATGCGTGCGTAAGAACGTGCAGAGGCGGGCCCGGAATCGTGCGTGTGAACCGCTGTGTACCTTATGAACTACATCGTCTGCTAAGGATCTTCGATGTGCTGATACGCAACTTGATGTTTCAAGTGAGACAGATCGATGCTAAAGCAGGATTCACTGATCCAGTATCAGGACCTGTAACGAAGCAACTCATTGACACTATCAGAAGTTTTGGCCTGTCTTTTCATGTGTGGCAGAAGCCTCCAGGAAAAGATAATCTTGGTTTTGACTGCACATCTCTTAGAGAAAAAGACAGGAAAAAGCTTCTGACTAGTGCAGTTACCACCCCATTTGGACCCCCCATTTCCCCCAATGCAGTTAGTAAGCTGCGGAAGGTAAAGCACTGCCGCATACATGTATGCCGGCACTGTAGTTTGAAGCAATTCTGTATATAGAACTGTGCAATATAGGAGTTTGAAAAGTCAATTAAGCTGGAGTCCTGATGCTGAGACACTTCAGACCAAGGTAAATATTTGTGTAAATGGTTATGCATCCTTCATAAGTTCATCTACTATATGAAGAGTGGATAAAATTTTTTCTTGCTATGTCCAAACCTTTGGAACAAGGGCGTCCCCATTGGGGAGGCCATGGCCACTCCCCCCCCCCCCCCCCCAGTTTACATACATGCGGCCGAAAGAGGTAAGCACCCTCACACTTCACTGATTGAATCGGCCAAAAGTGGACAGCACTCCTTCCCCCCACCCCCACCCGCTGGTTGAATCGGCCGAAAGCGGACAACTTATTCACTGCTGTCAAATGGTGCCCCCCCCCCCCTTCCTAAAAAGCTGGAGGTGCTCATGCTTTGGAAGGATACAAAGACAAAAATGCACATCTTGGCTAAACACATTCTTGCCATGATGAAAGACAACGGAAATGTGAAGCAGTTTAGCTGCCAAGGTTAGTGAATATGATTGTACACTGACATAGTATTGTACCTGTATGTGTACTGTACATGTACATGTATATAGCTGTTGAGAAGCTAAATGATGATGCAACATAGATATACATGTAAGCTTACTTTAGCAACAATAAATGGGACCCTGCCAGAGACATTTTTCTTACAAAAGAATGACAAGGCAATGGATCAGAATGGAAGAGACGCAAATATCAATACAAAACCAAACCAGATCGAACAAAGAAGATGAAATTGCATCCTTGATAGTTACAAGCAACAGGATGAACCCATTCAATGCATCATGGTCAAATTATACATGTAATCACATACATTGTGTATACAGTGTGTGTAACAATTAGTAAAGAAGCACATATTACATGCACGTTGTGGGTGTAAGGACAGAAAAAAATGAGCTAATGTGCACTGTGCAATAGTGCATAAGGTTGTCATTTCTAACAGTGTACACATACAGTCATTTTGCAGCAGCTAGGAAGAACTAGGGGTGTGGCATCAAAATTTGGAAGTTTTTGAGGGGTAACTCCTTCATGTTAATGGCATCCTGTTCAGATGATCCTGGCAAGAGTACATTCAATTTCAGTGATGGATCCAGGATTTCCAGTTTGTGGGGATATGCCTCACTCCTGGGCCTGCTAGGGTATAGGGGAGCAGCTGTAAGCTCCTTCAACCCATATTTCAACAAGTCAAAGAGTTTATGGAAGCTTTCCCATTATACATACAGCTCATTACATGCATGACTATGAGTTTTGCTCTACCCATTGATGTGAGATAAGATAACCACAGTCATTGCCACTGCTACACACACACACACACACATACACATACATGATGGTACAGCCCCTCCCTCATAAGTAGAATCCAACATACATGTACATGTACATGTACATGTATGTGTATAGAGTAACAAATAGTTCAAACACGAGACAGCAAACACGCACACGAAAAAGGAACTAATTGCATCATGCCTCCTCACGTGATACACATTTATTCTATATATTAAATTCGATGTACTACATTGCTCTCCTCCTTGAAAACTACGTCCCGTAGTTTATGGACTTTCAAACTTCAGTACCTAGCAGGTGGACGATGTTCACGTGCAGGATATCTTCGTTCCATTGCAGGTGGTGCAGGGACATCATCATCATAATCAGGGATATGCAGGTGTGTACCACAAGGTTCAACCTGAATGGGGTCTTTAGTCTTTGGTACCTGTGGTTCAGTGTTCTTAGAAGCAAAACGTGTATCAGGGTTACACTTCTTAAGACGGTCAAAGTGCACTACATAACGTTTTCTTCCATTCACGCTCTGAATTCTGTAGTTCACAGTTGACAAAACCTTTATCACCTTGTAAGGGCCAGACCAAGGATGGTGAAACTTTTTTGGCTTTCCTCGTGAAACTGCTGGAGAGTGCAGCCATACCAACTCACCAACTGCAAATGGTTTCCCATGTACCTTCTCATCATAAAATTCTTTCTGCCTCTCATGCCTTGCAGCAGTATTTTCCCTTGCCTTTGAAAATGCTTCACTTAGCCTGGATTGGAGCTCTGCAGCAAAAGTACTAGTGGACACATCTGCATTGTTACTGCTACCAAACATGATGTCTGCTGGTATCTTGCCTTCATGACCAAATGTCAAAAAAATGGTGTATAACCTGTACTGGATTGCACACTGGTGTTATAGGCCATACATGCTGGTCTAATACAATCCTCCCAATCAAAGTGGTGGTCCTTGATGGCAGTTGAAAGCATGTCCAAAAGTGTACGGTTGAAACGTTCAATGAGACCATCGCACTGTGGGTGATAAGCTGTAGTGTGGGACTTCTGAATCCTAAGTAGTCTGCAAATCTCAGCTATCAGCTCTGACTCAAATTGTTTGCCCTGGTCTGTGTGCAGCTGCTCAGGCAATGAAAAGCAAAAGAACCACTCATTTGTGAGTTTCCTTGCTACAGCCACTGCTTCTTGATTATGAATAGGATACGCTTCCATCCAACGGGTGAAGTAATCACCGATAACCAACACATATTTATTCCCTGATTCACTTTCAGGTAGGGGTCCCAAAATATCCATGGCAATGATTTGCATTGGATAGCTAGCTGTGATTGTCTGTAGTGGAGCTCTTGCCTTTGGAGCTTTAGTCTTTCTTGTTGCACACACTGCACATGTTCGACACCAGTCTTGTACAGCATTCCACTGGCCAGGCCAATAGAACCTCTCTCCTAACCGTGACATAGTCTTCTCTTCTCCAAGGTGTCCACTAGCAACCCCAGCATGCAACTCTTGAAGTAGGTCCTTCTTTAGAACATTGGGAACAACAAGCTGAAGCTGTTCTAAACTTTCCCTTGGATCCTTTGGGTCATGAAACCTTCGATAGAGTTGGCTATCTTTTATTTTCAGCTGATCAAACTGCTGAAAAAGTCTTCTGCTTTCAGGGCACATGGTTTTGATTTGTGCCGGTAGAGGCTTTTCATTTTTTTCCACAGCACGTAATACAGGCCCAATAATGTTGTCCTCTAGTTGCATTCTATGAATCTCTTCAGGGTTGTGACCACCAAGAGATCTCCTAATGTCCACTGCCAAAACATTTACTATGTCATCATTAGTGAAGTGTTCACTTCTTCCACACTGCACACAAGGGAGACGTGATAGTGCATCTAAATTTCCATGTCTTTTCCCACTTCGATGCTCAATAGTGAAGTTGTATTCCTGCAAACGCTCTAACCATCGTGCAAGTTGTCCCTCAGGGTTTTTGAAGTTTTGGAGCCATTTTAACGAACCATGATCAGTCCGTAGAGTGAAAGTGTTACCCAGCAGGTATGGACAGAAGTGCTGAATAAACACAACAACAGCCAGCAGCTCTCGCCGTGTGACACAATACTGGCGTTCAGGTTTACTGAGCACTCTACTAGCATAGGCTATGACACGTTCGGTACCATCCTGGACTTGAGACAGAACAGCCCCTATCCCAACATCAATGGCATCAGTGTCTAGCAAAAATGGCTTAGAGCAGTCAGGAAATGCAAGAATTGGTGTCGACACCAGTTTCTGTCTCAAATTCTCAAATGCACTTTGACATTCTGAAGTCCATCCAAAGGCTACATTTTTCTCCATAAGGTGATGTAATGGCTTAGCAATGGATGCATAGTCACGGACGAAGCGCCGATAGTAGCTTGTGAGTCCCAAAAATCGCAGTAACTCCTGCCGGTTACTGGGAGTTGGCCACTTTGACATCTTCTCTGTTTTCTTTGGATCAGTATGCACCCCATCTGATGACACAATATGTCCCAAAAACTCTACTGTATGCTTGCATAATGCGCACTTAGAGGGCTTAAGCTAAGGACTATAACATCATCTATATAGACAAGGCAACTTGACCATTGCAACCCTGCAAGGACTGTGTCCATGAGGCGTTGAAATGTAGCAGGCGCATTGCACAGCCCAAATGGCATTACTTTGAATTCAAAAAGACCATCTGGGGTGCAAAATGCAGTCTTTTCTCGATCAGCTGGGCTCATCTCCACCTGCCAATAACCACTTAACATGTCTAGAGTACTGAAGAGTTTTGAGCCAGAGAGAGTGTCTAGAGCATCATCGATACGTGGTAATGGGTAGGCATCTTTCCTTGTCAGGGAGTTAACTTTTCGATAGTCTACACAGAATCTTAGTGACCCGTCCTTTTTCCGCACTAAAACAACCGGTGAGGCCCAAGGACTATTCGTTGGATGGATGATATCATTTTGCAACATATCACCCAGTATTGACTTCAGCTCCCCTCTAAAGAGCTGGTGGCACACGACGAACTTGCTGCCTTACTGGTGGAGCACCTCCTGTGTCCATTTGATGCTGAACTTTGTCTGTTCTACCGAAGTCATTCTTGTCCACAGCAAAGATGTCAGCATATTCAATAAGACATTCAAGCAATTTTTCTTTGTTTGCTTCACTTAGTGACTCACCAGTGTCCGCCACAAGTTGCTCCAATATCTTCAGGTGTGAAGCTGAGATGCTGCTCCTTGACAAAGGACTGGAAGAGCTAACATTGGCAACAGTTTCTGCTGGTAATAACGTAGCTACTTTCTTTCCCTTGTATAGAGTAATGGGTCCATCCATACTATTCAATAAACGTATTGGAATTTGTGTTGTTGGACCTTCCACTACAGAATGTGCGACCATGACAGCTTCATGCTCCCCTTCAGTCATCCACACACCAGACTCTAGAGGTTTTTCTAAGTTTGCCATCAGCTCCATTTCACTGAAACCAGGTATTTGGACAGTATCCTGTATGACAACCCTCACAGGAACCATGCCACCATGTAAGCCATAAAGTTCAACAGTTAAACCCTGGTTAGCAAAGGAAATTGACCTGTCCTTGAGATCAATGTTGCACTCATTCCTCACAAGGAAGTCCAAGCCTAAGATACCTCAAATGTCACACCACGAACAACCACAACCTGGGTAGAGAATATCTGATTCTTAATCTGAAGTGGAACTTGTGTTACACCACACACTGAAAGAGGAGTTCTTTCCACACCAATCAGATGGTTCCCTGTCCACTCCTGTAAGAGAACACCAGGAGACTTCACTTCATTCCACATTTCCAATGACAGTAATGATACGGCTGAACCTGTATCCACCACAAGCTGGACTGGATGATTACCAATATGTCCACACACTTTATAAGCAGTAACGGGATTAACGGGAAAAATACTAATACTAGTAGCCTTGTCTGTTTCACCCTCACACATCTGGCCAGGCATGCTGAGGGTGGTCATTTTCCCTGATCCCTTGCTCTGCATCCACGAGCTATGTGCCCCTCTCTGCCACACTTAAAACAGACAGGGATAGCAGTTGGTTGACGTCTTGGGTGGTTGAAGGTCTTTTCTGTACATGCATGTTGTTGTGAAGATGTGGATTGCTCTTTTGTTTCCAGCTTTTCTAAACGCTCCATCACTGTTTGCATCATACTCATCAGTGCATCCTGCTTGGTCTGGACCGCTGCAACAATGTGTTTCTGCTGCAAATCCACTTGTCCGACTCGTCCCCCACCCACGATGAGGTATGACTCCATTTCGAGAGTAGTGGTAACGGCTTCATCAACGCTTTTTGGCCGCTTCTGACGCACACTGAATGCAACCTGTGGGTTGTCTATCTGTTCGAGATAGTGAGTCACCACCAAGTGTTCTCTAGCAGCATCCTGAAGATTGGCAAATGCGCGCTCTGCCAGTGTCTTCAAGTCCTCGGCAAAAGAAGCCCAATCTTCGGCTTTACGTTTTTTCCGTGAATAGAACTCTGTTGAATACAAATCTCTCTTAGAGTCTGGTTCAAATCTTTCGTGCAGTGCTTTTGTGCACGCATCATAGGTGTCTGATGATCCGTTTGGAAGATTCTTGTAGGCTTTTTGTGCCCTACCTGTCATACGAGCGCGCAACCACAGTAGTTTCTCTTCGTCTTTCCATTTGTTCACAGCTGCAACACTTTCGAAGTGGTCGAGCCAATCACTCCAGCTGCTTTCCCCTGAGAATGGTTCAGGTACAATAAGTCGCTTACTTGCCATTTCTAGCTCTCCTTAGAAGTATCCTGCCGACTACGCCAATTGTAGTGAGTACGAATCGAGTAACAAATAGTTCAAACACGAGACAGCAAACACGCACACGAAAAAGGAACTAATTGCATCATGCCTCCTCACGTGATACACATTTATTCTATATATTAAATTCGATGTACTACATATGTGTAGCTGCACGACTAACCCTTAGGCACGCACATGCACACACACACACAAACATACAAACACACACATACACATGATGGTACAGCCCCTCTCATAAGTAGAATCCAACATACATGTACATGTAGCTGCATGACTAACCCTTAGGCACACACATGCACACACACACACTCACAAACATACACAAACACAAACATACCAGACGGAACAAGCCCCTCCCTCACAAGTAGTAGTCCTTAGATGTACAACCTACATGTACATGAACATGCACATGTATCTGCCATACATGTATGTACGTTCAACTCCACTGCAGTGTCTACTGTCCACACAAACGTGTACATGTACATGTAGCTACATTGCTATCAGCCAATCAAAGTGTACACAGCTCACAAGATGATTTGATTGTATTCATTTAATGGTTGTGTAAACATTGGACTGCACTTGTGGGTTTTGTGGTACATGTACGTGTAGAGGTCAGGAACCAAGGCCAACATACAGTTTTGTACAGGGATATGGCAAAGGTCAACAGTAGGCGCTCACACACAAACACACAAATACACTCACACAAACACACTAGATGGTACAAGCCCCTCCCTCACAAGTACAAGTAGTCCATTATAATGTACATGTAGCTACAAACACCTAACCTTTAAGCACACACAAACAGAACTAAAACCACAGCATCAAATGTCAACCCTCTTAATCCTCAGAAACTCACAAGCAAAGCTAATCTAAACACACACACACACACACACACATATTCACACACACATACCTCCCTCGCAAGTACATGTAGCTCCTTGAAATCCAACCTATCTGCCATACGTTCACTCCACTCCATACCCATCTGCTGTGGGGTTCCCTGTCCACTCTATAGCTGGTTTACTGCACAGCTATCTGCCAATCAAATTGAAGGTGACAGTACACAGCTCACAAGATGCATTCATTTAACCAGGACAATGGTTATGTGTGCCCTTGTGGGTCTTGTGGTAGAGGTTAGATATGCACATGTATGGGTGAAGGCCAACAGTATAGGAGAAAGCCAATAATAGTGCCAACAGTAAGCTTATAGGGAGTAGGCCAACAGAATGCCAACAGTACATGTACATGTACATGTATAAGGAGAAGGCCATTACATACATGCATACATCAGTAAACCATTTGGATACCAACACACACCTGTATGGCTTTTAGCAGGTCACCTGAACTTGTGACACTCCCGGCATATAGTTCCTTCCATCTTCTCTGTGTGCTAAAGCCTCAACAGTGTACTGCTAGTCATCACTGTACTCTTCAGTGATGTGGAACAGCTCAAGCAAGGCACGCTGGTTAATCCCAGGGTAGTCCTCTGTTCACTACATTGTAAGGGAAGGGGGAAGGAGTGGGATTAGAGTGGAGAGGGAGGTGAGAGAGAATTCATGAGGATGTCAAATCTACAGTGTACATGTAAATAGTACATTACAATGCACCATGCTACAATCATGCAGTGTACTCACTAAAAAAAAAAAGTCTGAAGTACAATATTAATATTGGAAACATTACAGTACAACCTGCAAGGTTTTAAAACTGCATGTACATGTACAATGTACATGTACATGTACATGTACATGTACATGTACATAAACTGAACTATAAACATATGGGTCAGTTTCCGAGACAACTTCCTATGTTTTATAACATTATAAAATAGTCGTGTTATAAAAATGCTTCTTGTTTGAATCGCTATATCTCCCGAACGCTAAACGCTATTGACGTCCTATTTTCAACAGTTCATACCACACCATTTATCTATGGTATAAAACATTTTGGAGCCTTGCACATACTCCATACCAGTATTGCAATCTCCGATACCCCTCCGGGTTCAAACCCACCATAACTTTAGGTAGGAGTAATCAATTCGCTTCAAATTCGGTTTATAGGTAGAGAGGTCCTATACCTATCGATTTGTTCTGTTCGTTAATTTTTATTTCGTCCGTTACGGAGCTACAGCGGCGCAAAGGTGGTACAAGTTACCCGCTCGAATCGCGCCGTTCTTCGTGCGTGGACCCCAAAACATGAATATTCAACTACTTCCTGTGGGCTGAGACTTGGATAACTTATAGCCACACCTATACTGCGCTAGCTAGCTGCATGGGTAAGTATTTAATCTATCGTCCCTCAGCCTGTCACAGTTGTTATTCGTTATCTTCTGCGTAGATAAACGATATGCACGGCGACATCTGGTCCACTGAAGACAAGCTCGTAAGAGTTTCAATCGGCGGACGAGTTCGAGCGGTACGGATACGACGATCGATACTCGAGATACATGTACATTCGACGAGGATGGGGAGATCGAGAACGGTAGTAACGGCGGTCATACCACTGACGATGGTGGTTGTAGGGAGTGAACAGCGCCGCTAAATCACTAAAACAGCCACCGGCCCCACCCCCACATACAATGTATGGGCCCTCACTACATTGCAAGTCCACTTAGTCCAGACAGCAGCCCCGCATAACCATCAGATGCCATGCAGAGCCACCAACCAGCACTAGCTATGGAACCACCCGCCCATGCATATCGGACCCTACACAGGAGCCACCAACTAACCAATGGGCACAATACCATGCAGTGGCGACAGAAACTACTAACCCTCTCGCTGCAAATGGAGTTGGCAGCCCCCACAATTTCAGGGGAGCCATGAACTACGTGTACATGTACCAAGGGAAACCACATATGCCCCCTCCCAACACTACCAGTGGAACTATTAGCCCTCACTGCAAATGGACTTACATGTACACATGTAGCAGAACCCCATTGGTCCAGCCCCCACTATATTGATCGTCCACTGCAGGTTTAAGGGGCCAATGAATCCATCCCCACACAGCAGAACCACCTACTCTCACACTGCAATAGGAACCGGCACCCCCCACGATATTAGGGGAGCCATCAAATGGAGTCACACATGCCCTCCACTACCCATGGAACCGTTACCCCTCACTTAGCAGCCCTCCACATACGAGGCCAGCCCCCACGGCCCTATCTCTCACTACCTATCCTTTGTATCCGAGGCCCAGGAGCGAATGTGGTCATCCCCAACTCACTAGTCCTCTCACTGCAAGCACACAATACCAGTGCTTGTTCAGCCAGCAGTCCCCACACAACCAGCCCTCCCACCTACCCAGCCCCCAACAGCCCTCTTACGGATGGAGTAATCAGACTGCCAGCAGGAAGGTCATCACAAAACCTTGACCCCAGCATGTGTAGTAGAACCTTCAACTGGAGCCACACATGTAATGGAGCCATTAGTCCTCACTGTGGACTTACATGGTGCAGGTCTGGCCCCAAACACTAGGGCCAGCCACAATGGCCCCCTATCGTAGCCCCACACAGTACAACCACCAGCTCCTCACAGCAAATAGAACCAGCAGACCCACTACCTGTAAAACCATTAACCCCCACACTACAAGAGGACTTATACTGTCAGGGGAACCATCAAGTACTATTGGAGCTACAAATCACTTACAAATAATACATCCGCACTGCAAGCAGGGGTCAATAGATGTCAGTGGAAATGCTGGCCCTCACACTACAGGTAGTAGGCCCAGGAGCAAACGTGGTCATCCCCAACTCACTAGCCCTCTCACTGCAAGCACACAATACCAGTGCTTGTTCAGCCAGCAGTCCCCACACAACCAGCCCTTCCACCTACCCAGCCCCCAACAGCCTTCTTACGGATGAAGTAATCAGACTGCCAGCAGGAGGGTCCTCACAAAACCTTGACCCCAGCATGTGTAGTAGAACCTTCAACTGGAGCCACACATGTAATGGAGCCATTAGTTCTCACTGTGGACTTACATGGTGCAGTCCTGGCCCCAAACACTGGGGCTAGCCACAATGGTCCAGCTCCTCACAGCAAATGGAACCAGCAGACCCAATACCTGTAAAACCATTAACCCCCACACTACATGAGGACTTATACTGTCAGGGAACCATCAAGTACTATTGGAGCTACAAACCACTTACAAATAATACATCTGCACTGCAAGCAGGGGTCAATAGATGCCAGTGGAAATGCTGGCCCTCACACTACAAGTAGTCTCCATAAAGTACTGTACGTACACTGCCCGACTCTCTCCAAACACAAGTGCCCCACACACTGGGACCAGCCCCCATGGCCCTCCTGCCCACTATACTGTCATTCACTGCATGTTGAGTCAACAGCCCAGAAACCAATGGGGTCAGCTACCTCACTGAAGTGGACAGAACCATTGATTCAACTTAATAGCCCCACACTACAAGCCCAGTTAGCGCCAGTGAAGATGGAGTTATCAGACCCATGCAGGGTCATTGGGGTCCCCATAATAATGCATGCTGGTGGAGACTCCAGCTCTCACACTGTGATAGGAACCGTAAAATTAGGGGAGCCATCAACTAGAGTCGCACATGCCCATGGAACCATTAGCCCTGGCCAGCCCCACGGCCCTACTACCTATCCTTTACTACAAGTTGTGTCCGAGGCCTAGGAGTGAACGTGGCCATCCCCCAGTCATTAGCCCTCTCACTGCAAGCACACAATACCAGTGGAACCACACTGTCAGCAGTCCCCACACAACCAGCCCTCCCACCCACCCAGCCCCCAACAGCCATCTTACATATGGAGTAATCAGACTGCCAGCAGGAGGGTCATCACAAAACCTCGACCCCAGCATGTGGAGTGGAACTTGAACTGGAGCCACACATGTAATGGAGCCATTCGTCCTTACTGTGGACTTACATGGTGCAGGCCTGGCCCCAAACACTGGGGCCAGCCACAATGGCCCCCTATCGTAGCCGCACACAGTACAACCACTAGCTCCTCACAGCAAATGGAACCAGCAGACCCACTGCCTGTAAAACCATTAACCCCCACACTACAAAAGGACTTACACTGTCAGGGGAACCATCAAGTACTAGTGGAGCTACAAACCACTTACAAATAATACATCCACACTGCAAGCAGGGGTCATTAGATGCCAGTGGAAATGCTGGTCCTTATACTACAAGTGGTCCCCATAAAGTGCTGTTCGTACACTGGCCCGACTCTCTCCAAACACAAGTGCCCCACACACTGGGACCAGCCCCCATGGCCCTCCTGCCCACAACCTGTCATTCACTGCACGTTGAGTCAACGGCCCAGGGACCAATGGGGTCAGCTCCCTCACTGAAGCAGACAGAACCATTAATGCAAATGAACTTAATAGCCCCGCACTATAAGCCCAGTTAGCACCAGTGGAGATGGAGTTATCAGACCCCTGCAGGGTCATTGGAGACCCCTGCAGGGTCATTGGGGACCCCTGCAGAGACATTGGGGACCCCTGCAGGGTCATTGGGGACCCCTCAAGTGTCATTGGGGACCCCACAATAACGCATGCTGGTGGAGACTCCAGCTCTCACACTGCAATAGAAATCGTCACCCCCCACAATATTAGGGGAGCCATCAACTGGAGTCGCACATGCCCCCCACTACCCATGGAACCGTTAGCCCTGGCCAACCCCCACGGCCCTATCTCCTACTACCTATCCTTTACTACAAGTTGTGTCCGAGGCCTAGGAGCGGACGTGGCCATCCCCCAGTCATTAGCCCTCTCACTGCAAGCAGTGGAACCACACTGTCAGCAGTCCGCTCTCCCACCCACCACCAGCCACAATGGCCCCCTATCCTAGACCCACACAGTACAACCACCATCTCCTCACTGCAAATGCAAATGAATCCACCAGACCCACTACCTGTGAAACCATTAACCCTGGCCCATCCCCCACACTACAAGAGGACTTACTGTCAGTGGAACCATCAACAACTAGTGGAGCTACCAGCCCACATTGGACAAATGGGAACACCACCACTGAAGCAGCCTCCATTTGTAGAGTGTACATGCACATGTCTACGTTTTGTGTTGTAGATAACTACTTGTCTGTACATGTACAGAGAAATTTTATCTGGGATGGAAGGAAGCCAACTGTTAGTGGTGAATATAGTTACCTGCCCTATCGGTACTGATTGCGGGTGGCCTGCACCCGTGGTTGGAAGCTTTATACAGTGCTCCCTCGATTATAAGGAAAATTATCACCTCGATTATACGGAAAATAAGGCACATTCATTGGGTGTTAGGAAAACTATCCGTCTACTTAGCGGTAAAATGTGTAAACCGGTTTACCTGTATAGACAAGCACAAGGCTTTTTGAAAAGAATGAAAAAGCCGCGTGTAGTGCTTTACAATGTTGAGTTATATGTACATGCAAGTAGCAAAACATGAAAGTCTTAAGTGCCAACATAAATTGCATGCACAGTGTGGCACGGTGAAGACATCAGAATAACCACTTGTGCACATGTGCATGGTCATGAATTCTGATGTTTTCACCACTTACATGTTTTGCTACATGTACCTCAACAATTTAAAGCACTACGCTTTTACTGCAACTTTTTTTTTTTTCTTTTTCAAAAAGTCCTCTGCTTGTCTATATAAAGCTTCCAACCACGGGTGCAGGCCACCCGCAATCAGTACCGATAGGGCAGGTAACTATATTCACAGCTAACAGTTGGCTTCTTTCCATCTCAGATAAAATTTCTCTGTACATGTATGCATAGACAGATCTACAACACAAAGTGTGTGAAAAACGTAGACAAGTACACTCTACAAATGGAGGCTGCTTCAGTGGTGGTGTTCCCATTTGTCCAATGCGGGCTGGTAATCCAATAGTAGTTGATGGTTTCCCTGACAGTAAGTCCACTATTAGTGTGGGGGATGGGCCAGGGTTTCACAGGTAGTGGGTCTGGTGGATTCATTTGCATTTGCAGTGAGGAGATGGTGGTTGTACTGTGTGGGTCTAGGATAGGGGGCCATTGTGGCTTGCAGTGAGAGGGCTAATGACTGGGGGATGGCCACATCCGCTCCTAGGCTGGCCAGGACTAACAGTTCCATGGGTAGTGGGAGGCATGTGCTGATAGCTCCCCTAATATGGGGGGAGGGGGGGGGGGGACGATTTCTATTGCAGAGTGAGAGCTGGAGTCTCCACCAGCATGCATTATTGTGGGGTCCCCAATGACCCTGCAGGGGTCTGATAACTCCATCTCCACTGGTGCTAACTGGGCTTGTAGTGTGGGGCTATTAAGTTCATTTGCATTAATGGTTCTGTCCACTTCAGTGAGGAAGCTGACCGCATTGGTCCCTGGGCCATTGACTCAACGTGCAGTGAATGACAGGTAGTGGGCAGGAGGGCCATGGGGGCTGGTCCCAGTGTGTGGGGCACTTGTGTTTGGGGAGAGTCGGGCCAGTGTACATACAGTACTTTAAGGGGACCAGTTGAAGTGTAAGGGCCAGCATTTCGACTGGCATCTAATGACCCCTGCTTGCAGTGCGGATGTAAGCAGTTTGTAGCTCCACTAGTACTTGATGGTTCCCCTGACAGTGTAAGCCCTCTTGTAGTGTGGGGGCTAATGGTTTTACGGGCAGTGGGTCTGCTGGTTCCATTTGCTGTGAGGAGCTAGTGGTTGTACTGTGTGCGGCTACGATAGGGGGCCATTGTGGCTGGCCCCAGTTTTTGGGGCCAGGCCTGCACCATGTAAGTCCACAGTGAGGACTAATGGCTCCATTACATGTGTGGCTCCAGTTCAAGGTAACACTCCACATGCTGGGGTTGAGGTTTTGTGAGGACCCTCCTGCTGGCAGTCCGATTACTCCATACGTAAGAGGGCTGTTGGCGGCTGGGTGGGTGGGAGGGCTGGTTGTGTGGGGACTGCTGACAGTGTGGTTCCACTGGTATTGTGTGCTTGCAGTGAGAGGGCTAATAACTGGGGGATGGCCACGTCCGCTCCTAGACCTCGGACACAACTTGTAGTACAGGATAGGTAGTAGGAGATAGGGCCGTGGGGCTGGCCAGGGCTAACGGTTCCATGGGCATGTGCGACTCCAGTTGATGGCTCCCCTAATATTGTGCGGGGTTGACGATTCCTATTACAGTGTGAGAGCTGGAGTCTCCACCAGCATGCATTATTATGGGGACCCGAATGGCCCTGCAGGGGTCTGATAACTCCATCTTCACTGGTGCTAACTGGGCTTGTAGTGTGGGGCTATTAAGTTGAATCAATGGTTCTGTCCACTTCAGTGAGGTAGCTGATCCCATTGGTTTCTGGGCCATTGACTCAACATGCAGTGAATGACAGTAGTGGGCAGGAGGGCCATGGGGGCTGGTCCCAGTGTGTGGGGCACTTGTGTTTGGAGAGAGTCGGGCAGTGTACGTACAGTACTTTATGGGGACTACTTGTAGTGTGAGGGCCAGCATTTCGACTGGCATCTAATGACCCCTGCTTGCAATGCGGATGTATTATTTGTAAGTGTTTTGAAGCTCCACTAGTACTTGATGGTTCCCCTGACAGTATAAGTCCTCTTGTAGTGTGGGGATTAATGGTTTTACAGGTAGTGGGTCTGCTGGTTCCATTTGCTGTGAGGAGCTGGTGGTTGTACTTTGTGGGGCTACGATAGGGGGCCATTGTGGCTGGCCCCAGTGTTTGGGGCCAGGCCTGCACCATGTAAGTCCACAGTGAGGACAAATGGCTCCATTACATGTGTGGCTCCAGTTGAAGGTTCTACTACACATGCTGGGGTCAAGGTTTTGTGAGGACCCTCCTGCTGGCAGTCTGATTACTCCATCCATAAGAGAGCTGTTGGGGGCTGGGTAGGTGGGAGGGCTGGTTGTGTGGGGACTGCTGGCTGAACAAGCACTGGTATTGTGTGCTTGCAGTGAGAGGGCTAGTGAGTTGGGGATGACCACATTCGCTCCTGGGCCTTGGATACAAAGGATAGGTAGTGAGAGATAGGGCCGTGGGGGCTGGCCTCGTATGTGGAGGGCTGCTAAGTGAGGGGTAACGGTTCCATGGGTAGTGGAGGGCATGTGTGACTCCATTGGATGGCTCCCCTAATATCGTGGGGGGTGCCGATTCCTATTGCAGTGTGAGAGTAGGTGGTTCTGCTGTGTGGGGATGGATTCATTGGCCCCTTAAACCTGCAGTGGACGATCAATATAGTGGGGGCTGGACCAATGGGGTTCTGCTACATGCATGTGTACATGTAAGTCCATTTGCAGTGAGGGCTAATAGTTCCACTGGTAGTGTTGGGAGGGGGCATATGTGGCTTCCCTTGGTACATGTACACGTAGTTCATGGCTCCCCTGAAATTGTGGGGGCTGCCAACTCCATTTGCAGCGAGAGGGTTAGTAGTTTCTGTCGCCACTGCATGGTATTGTGCCCATTGGTTAGTTGGTGGCTCCTGTGTAGGGTCCGATATGGGCGGGTGGTTCCATAGCTAGTGCTGGTTGGTGGCTCTGCATGACATCTGATGGTTATGCGGGGCTGCTGTCTGGACTAAGTGGACTTGCAATGTAGTGAGGGCCCATACATTGTATGTGGGGGTGGGGCCGGTGGCTGTTTTAGTGATTTAGCGGCGCTGTTTACTCCCTACAACCACCATCGTCAGTGGTATGACCGCCGTCACTACCGTTCTCGATCTCCCCATCCTCGTCGAATGTATCTCGCGAGTATCGATCGTCGTATCCGTACCGCTCGAACTCGTCCGCCGATTGAAACTCTTACGAGTTTGTCTTCAGTGGACCAGATGTCGCCGTGCATATCGTTTATCTACGCAGAAGATAACGAATAACAACTGTGACAGGCTGAGGGACGATAGTATAGGTGTGGCTATAAGTTATCCAAGTCTCTGCCCACAGGAAGTAGTAGCATATTCATGTATTTGGGGTCCACGCACGTAGAACGGCGCGATTCGAGCGGGTAACTTGTACCACCTTTGCGCCGCTGTAGCTCCGTAACGGATGAAATAAAAATTAACGAACAGAACAAATCGATAGGTATAGGACCTCTCTACCTATAAACCGAATTTGATGCGAATTGATTACTCCTACCTAAAGTTATGGTGGGTTTGAACCCGGAGGGGTATCGGAGATTGCAATACTGGTATGGAGCATGTGCAAGGCTCCAAATGTATTTTACCATAGATAAATGGTGTGGTATGATCTGTTGAAAATAGGATGTCAATAGCGTTTAGCGTTCGGGAGATATAGCGATTCAAACAAGAAGCATTTTTATAACACGACTATTTTATAATGTTATAAAACATTAGAAGTTTTCTCGGAAACTGACCCATATATATACTTGTATATACAGGGTCTTCACGAAAGAACGCAACGCTTTTGAACTGGAATATCTTTTCAACAGATGTTGCTAAAAATCTACGATTTTGACACAAACATCAAGGGTTTAGGCAAATATTTATCCATATTTTTAATTAAAAATTTATTAATCAAGGTTAATTAGTTTTAATAACTACATGCAATTAACCGCATCGAGGTGTAGCAATGTTAAGATATCAACTCTGAAACAAAAAACAAATAATCATAATTTTCTCATCACTAGAACCCAGCGTACGCTACGGAATCTATTTCGATTCGCGTACGCATGCGCATTGCGCACAATTATTAATTCTGGATAATGATGTCATCTGAATGCCACACTTCCAGCTAACTTGGACACGTAGCCCCACCCTCGAGTCGTGTGCAACGAAACTGCCCCACCTTCTCTTTGCACGACGGTCCACTATGCGTTTGCCTTTCCTCGGCTACATCTTGAACACGCTAAGTATCTCGATTTCTGCAAAATCAAATCTTGCGGTTTGCCGTTACGATCGCCTTACGTCGCACGGTCAGTTGAAATCATGTTATGGTGCGCATCAAATTTAGCAAGGACGAGACAAACGAATCATTTAAAAACGAGATCCGTCTGATTTATCAGATTCTAACATACGTGAGTTAAAGTGCCGTACAGCTGTAGTAACCCAAAAACAAACACACACGTACACACACACATACACGTACACGCACACACACACAAACACACACACACACACACACACACACAAACACACATACACACACGCACACGCACGCACGACCAGGCACGCACTGTCAGCACTTCAAAGATTAGAAGTCCATCCAACAAATCACAACCTCGAAATAAAAACAGTCATGTAGCTTCATTGGTACATACTGCCTTTTTTATGTGTGTATAGCTTGTTATGGTACACTAGCATCTTGTTACCAAACCTTGTTATAGTATGCATGTAGTTTGCCTGGATGGTGTGCCTTATTCTCAGGTGCAGTGCGTGTTATGTCGTGGTAAATAAATTATGTAACTATTATAAAGTTGTGCTTTTATCCTGCATTTGTTCCAGTATGTATTACTTTAAGCATGCAATTAGTCTTGCCCTGCTAAAGTGTGTAGCTTGTCTGCCTGTTTATAAAATGCATGTGTAGTCTGTCTTGGTGCATAAAGCGTGTAGCTTGTATTGCGACACTGCTTTGTTACAGTACCTTGTTACAGTACATCTGCACCAAACCTTGTTAAAGTACCACCAAACCTTGATAAAGTTCCTTGTTACAGTACCTCAGCATCAAATCTTATGTACCTAGCCTTGATAGAACTGTAATTAGCATGTGTTAGCACCCTGCCTTTTACTGTATTTAGCTTGCGTTAGCAGCTTGGCTTTTTACTGTATTTAGCTTGTATTAGCACCATGCCTTGTTACTGTGTTTTTTGAATGTCGCCTGTTTGGGTACCCAGAGCCTTGTTACTGTATTTAGCTTGTGGTAGCACCTTGCCTTGTTATTGTACATATGGAGAAATGGCCCATACATAGGCGGTCATCTTGCTTTTTTTTTTCCAATTGAATTTTAAACACATTTATGATTTACGATAAATCGAACTGATTGTTAATCTGTGCTTTATAAGATTATACCATAAACCGTTCGTAAAATAAAATCAAGACAAGAAATTAATTTCTACCGCGCATAATTTATTCTTAAACGAAGTAGTCATTGCGTAATACCTTGCGTCATCTAGGAATAAAAGTTACAATTATTAAAATTATGTCGGGTAACTATTAGATAACTCAAAGAATTACAATTATACCGTAGAGTACCGCGAGATATCCCCCCCCCCTCCGCCCCCACCAAAAAAAAATGGCCCGTGTTTAAACGAGCGTATCGACGTAATCATGAACGCAGCTGCGTGCTATTCTTTAAAATCCTGTTGGAGTACCAGTTCTTTCCTGGAATTTAGAAACAGGTGCGCGGAAGCGTTAACGAGTACGAAGATACGCTCGTTTAAACACGGACCGTTTTTCTTACGTGGGGGCGGAGGGGGGGGGGATATATCGCGGTACTCTACGGTAATATGAATTGTAACGATACACAAACCATAGATATTAGACTGGTATGTAGAGCCAGAGATGGGCCGGAGCGCATCAATTAGGCATGCAGGGCGGCCCTTCATGATTTCATCTTCCGAGACGCAGGTGTTTTGGTAAGTATACTATGTTAGGTACTTGGATATTTTTTTCAAATTGATATTTTTGCAACTATTCGCATGGTTCTAAAAAGAGTAAAAAATGTGCATTCCAACGGTATATTACTTATCATATCATCTTTTTTCATTCGGTCAATACGGCAGCATAAAGCGGTACTTTTGAATGTATGGAATTGAATGACCGCGCAAAAAAAAACTGTGCCGGTTTAACTTATATTCGCTACATTGATCTTACCAAATATGCTACTGCAGCCAAATATATAAGGAGTAACTGCCACACATACCTGCATATAAAAATCCTTTTTAGAAGGTACTACAGCCGATATTATGCATAAAATCATGCCAAATATGCAGGCTGCTCATGGTAGCGATATAGAAACATATAGCCAAATGTATATATATCATGTTCTCGGAAACAAAATTTTACCATTCAATGAAAAAGGCATTTCACATGTCAGGAAAATCAACAAAAATAATATTTCCAGTAATACAGCTGTAATATGCATATTTTTTCATCTTCCCCTTCTTCCTCGATGTCTTCCTATGTCCAGTAACAGTTGGTGGCTTTGGGAACTTTACCAGTACTTTTCACTGAAATAATGTGTCTATGATGCAGAATTTTTTTTTTTTGCTCAGCAACTCTGTCGGTTAAGGTATTTTTGAAATGGTTAAGTATTGTTGACCTTACATATAAAAATGAATTCTGCAACTGAGTACAGAAATCATATGAGTCAAGCTATATCACTGATGTGAAACATAGTCTTCTGTTTGACCAGAGGCTATAGCACCTAATTGCAGTACATACGAAGTTACTGGCACAGTGTGCACACCCATGCATCAACTGTTGTTGAGTCCCATGAAAGAGTGAGATTTTTATTTAATTGCATACATTACTTCACTTACCTGAATATCACTGATGATCCCTAATTTACACATTGATATACTGTACTACTATGAGGAAGACTATCAATAGTTGTACCCACCAATTCAAAAAGTATTGCACTAATCACATTACACACATGTGTTATGGGTGCTCCATATTGGAGGCAATAGTAAATAGCCTTGCAGCAAGCAGTGCTATATGTCTTGCTATCATTTCTGGTCATGATGATATTTGAGCCTGATAATCGATGTAGCAATTCTTCATTACTTACATGTAATTCTATGTTTTGAACCAAATCAGTGATTTTGTTTTGCAAATCTCCTCTGTGTTATCTTACATCCCTTGTGTACAGACAGCAACTTTTTATATTTACAATAAACTGCTGGTATGAATTTCTTAATTTAGCTGTTTTATTAATTTTAAGTTTAATCAGTTCTTAACATAAGGTGGATTGCACATTACATTTATCCAGCTCTGTATCCAAAACTGGTAGAGGAACAGCTACATTTTCAGCTGTGTCAACAGACACTATAAACTGCTCATTGAGAAACACCTGTACTTCAGCCCAACACCTTGTAAAATTTTGACATTATGACGTATTGCCCACCGCAACACATCAGGTGTAGTGTTGAGACTGCTTCCAGCAGAGTGCTTAATAATTATATGATACTTCTTGTATTTTCAAAACGTTGGGATGCTATGTTAGTGTGGATGTAAAAACACCAAGCCCCTTTCGTATCATGGGTGCTTACAGTTAGTTACGTTCATTAAATGTAATTCTTAAAATGGTAAAAAAAATTTCTTTTCAAATCATCAGCTTCATTATCCATGCAAGTACACACAGAAGTGTTGAATAAAAATATAGAATTTCATAAACATAGTATTAAAATACGAATAATAAGCTCACATTGCATGTTGCTATGACAAATTTTGATTAAATTGGTTTGATTGATAAGTGCACTGCGCTAAATCAGAATCTCGAGATATGCAAGGCGCTTTTATTACATAAGCAGCAGAGTCTGAAAATAATCTAGCTAAAGAACCCACGGCAACGATAAGGTGCGTTTTATATAGAACACCTCTTTAACACTCTACCTACGTAAAAAAAAGTGAAAAACATATCTTTGTAACATTTAAGGCAAATAAATATGACGTCCCACTGTCATAAAAGCTATTAGCTTTCACGATAATCGCGTACCTTAAACCATATGAAGCCGTTCGTGGAGGCTTCGAGACAACACCCTGCGCATCGTCTGATTGCCCTCATACTTAAATGAGTAATGCAACTAGGTGTCCTTAATGCCTTCATATGTATTTCATGGAACCCATTCAATGCGCTACAAAATTCTATAACCAGCAAACCATACCCTTTTTTGACACGCCCACAACTTACTACTGCGAATCATTTCACCGTATACAACGAATAGCTAATGCTAAAAGAAGCCATGGGCTACCTTTATAGAATATAGCAAGCACAACAGAACTCGAAACCAGCACAAACAATCGATCGCCACAAATCAATCCTCTCCGGCAGTCAAAAATTACGGCACAATTTTTGGGAGACAATTTTTTACGGTAGTTACGTGATTTATCCAAGTACCTAACTATGTGAATTTAGTAGGGTAGCGTAGGGTATGTTCGGTAGCATATCTTCGATGCAGTGAAGGAGGAGATATGGCCTTCTCCCTATACTACTGGCCTTCTCCGTATACAACCCCTATAATGGTGGGCTTCTTATACTGTTGGCCTTCTTCCTATGCTATTGGACTGGTGGCCTTCTCCCTATTTCATGTTGGCCTTTTCCCTATAGGCTATACTGTTGGCTTTCTCCCTATACTGTTGGCCTTCTCCCTATATTGTTGGCTTTCTCCCTATACTGTTGGCCTTCTCCCTATACTGCATGTTGGCCTTCTCCCTATACTGTTGGCCTTCTCCCTATACTGGTGGCCTTCTCCCTATACTGTTGGCCTTCTCCCTATACTGTTGGCCTTCTCCCTATACTGTTGGCTTTCTCCCTATACTGTTGGCCTTCTCCCTATATTGTTGGCTTTCTCCCTATACTGTTGGCCTTCTCCCTATACTGCATGTTGGCCTTCTCCCTATACTGTTGGCCTTCTCCCTATACTGTTGGCCTTCTCCCTATATTGTTGGCTTTCTCCCTATACTGTTGGCCTTCTCCCTATACTGTTGGCCTTCTCCCTATACTGTTGGCCTTCTCCCTATACTGTTGGCCTTCTCCCTATACTGTTGGCCTTCTCCCTATATTGTTGGCCTTCTCCCTATACTGTTGGCCTTCTCCCTATACTGTTGGCTTTCTCCCTATACTGCATGTTGGCCTTCTCCCTATACTGTTGGCCTTCTCCCTATACTGTTGGCCTTCTCCCTATACTGTTGGCCTTCTCCCTATATTGTTGGCTTTCTCCCTATACTGTTGGCCTTCTCCCTATACTGTTGGCCTTCTCCCTATACTGTTGGCCTTCTCCCTATACTGTTGGCCTTCTCCCTATACTGTTGGCCATCTCCCTATATTGTTGGCCTTCTCCCTATACTGTTGGCCTTCTCCCTATATTGTTGGCTTTCTCCCTATACTGTTGGCCTTCTCCCTATATTGTTGGCTTTCTCCCTATACTGTTGGCCTTCTCCCTATAGTGTTGGAAGAGCTTGCAGAGCAAGATGGAACATGCAGAATACAAAGGTACTGTAGAACACTTATGTACATGTAACTCATGTACACTGTACATGTACATGTATAACATGTGACTCATGTACATGTATATTACATTGTATGCACATGTACATGTATTGAATTGTGCATATACTGCATACATGTGTGCATATGTGCACTGGACATGTACATGTACAAGTTTTTTGTACACACTGTTCTTTTGTCTTACAGTGTATATAATGTGCAAAATACATGTAATATGTGTTGTGCAGTGACTATTCATGTACTTGTTGCAGTCTTCACAGCTGGAGAAGTGTGTTGAGGAGTCATCATCCGTCCTTGAATTCCCAGCTGAAGGGGTCATCATCCTAATGTCAGCTCCTGCAGTTCCAGCTGACTGAGTTGGAGGGCAAGATGGCTCAGGCAGTGAGCACAGCTGTGGAGCCTGCAGGGGAAGGCTAGGACTGCCAGCTCCAATGAGAGGCTTGCCACAGCTAGAGTGGGCCTTGCACGAGGTCAATGATGCATGCTAATCATGCATGTGTGCATGTACATATACATGTATGAATTACATGCAGTACGTTTAATGGCCACTGTTTTGTCGTTGCAGAGCTCTACATTGTACATGTACAGGTGCATGTATTTAGTATGTACATGTACATGTACTATGCACAGGTACACATGCGCAGATATATATATATATATATATATATATATATATATATATATATATATCATACTTAGACATGCATGGCTTAGTCTCAAAGACTAAGCCATGCATGTCTAATTATGAACGGTTCATACAGTGAAACTGCGATTAAATCAGTTATAGTTTATTTGATGGTTCCTAATTACTACATGGATAACTGTGGTAATTCTACAGCTAATACATGCAGAAAGTCCCAACTTTGCGGAAGGGATGTATTTATTAGATCCAAAGCCAATGCGGGGGGCAACTCCCGGACCCTTGGTGATTCATGATAACTGCTCCAATCGCATGGCCTTGTGCCGGTGATGGTGCATTCAAATTTCTGCCCTATCAATTTTCGATGGTAGGGTAGTGGCCTACCATGGTTGTTGAAAGGGAAGGGGTGGTTTGAAAAATGTGGCAGTGCTTACCTGATGTGTGAGCAACAGCATTGATGTGTGGGTTTAATTGTTGGGGGCACTGGGAAGTGTCCCTATGTGTGCACACGTTGCCCTCGAAAGCAGACTGAATTGGCTACACGTGCATGCCCAGTAGACAGTCCTGTTGCAAGGGAGGGGGGGGTTTACAGTGTACATGTTCACGTACACATACATGTATATGCAGCATACATCTAAATGTAGTCAACCCACCCATATGCAGTGTACATGTACCCATATGCAATGTGTACATTTATATGTATATACATGTAATTTTACCCATATGTATATGCAGTGTGTATGCAGTGTGTAGGTACCTATGCATGTACATGTACATTTACCCATATGTATGCAGTGTGTATACATGTGCATATACATGTACCTGTACATGTACAAGTAATTAGTGCTTTCTGCAGTCCTATAGTGTACATTCATGTACATGTGTATGTAGATTTTTATCCTGTAGTGCATCATTCTGCAGAAGAAGCCTTCAACAAGTGTGCTGTACTGAATACATGTGTGCATGTACATGTACATGTATATGTATACATGTATATGCATATGTACATACATTATTATAACACATGTATGTGCTGCTGTTCTTGTGTGCAGATTTGCTACATTACATACATGTACATGTATCTGGGATCTAGCTGCCACCAATCGTCTTCTGGTCTCCAAGTACTGGAAGGAGATGAGCTGAGGAAGAGGCTACACAATGAGCTGGTGGACCTGAGAGGCAACATACGTGTCTTCTGTCTTATGAGGTCGGACATCCCTGAGGACAGAGAGGGTACCCAGGCAGATGTGGTGGTCCTTTCCGACAGGGACAATGATGGTGTTATGAAGGTTTTGACATAAAAGTTGTTTGACTCCCAAGTCGAGTTAGTCAACACAGATAGAGGTACATTGTACATGTACATGTTGTATAATTGTATTGATGAAAATAGAAACATACTCTTTTGCATGACAATATACTACATATAATTTAACTGCCTAAATTTTATATGTGTTCTAAATACTAGTTCTTTCGTGGTGACTCAATGTAACAACAATAGTATAATTTTAAAATTATTTGGTGTAATGTAATGTACCTTTGCATGATTACTAATGCAAGCAAATTTGTTTAAAAGCATGCATACATGTACATGTACAACAATGTACATGTACATGTGTGTTTTATATTGTTTCAAATTACATGTACATGCGTGTACATGCAGGTACTGTACATGTAGCTACTGCACTTACATGTAGTTGGCACTCCATTGTTCCATGTCTTTACTCAACATTGATAGGTGTTGTCAGAAGTAAAGATCTGGTTGTGTCTTGTATGGATGGCTTCAACTTTAACATTTTTGCTTATGGCCAGACTGGATACGTTCACAATGGAGGCAAGTGTCATGTTAAATTGCATGACAAGTATGAAAAGGCTGTTTATACATATACATGTATATTATACTTATATTTATAGTTCAGTTTATGTACATGTACATGTATGGTGCATGCACATTTACATGCAGTTTTAAAACCTTGCAGGCTGGATAATAATCAATTTTTACGTGCGCGGTTGTACTTCGACTTACTACCTTCACTCCTTGGAGCAGGCTCTTACCTCTACGATTGGTACGTGTAGGCTGGCTACCTCACGCTACTTGCCATCGTTAGCCAAAGCCACAATGCTGACAACCAACTTTTACTCTCGTGGTGCGCACGCATTGGAACTACTCTGTACTTGGAAAACGTTTGGTGACGAGAAGGAAACAGTGAGCTCGGAAGGGAGTGTGAAAGGCGATTTTTTGCTGAATAGCTCGATCCGTGGAAGAGCAAGTTATCTGTCGAATTCACGGTCAAGGGCTGCCATGGATCCTGATTTCACAAACCATGTGGTGTCTGCGACCGCTAGACTGGGCGCTTCCGAGTCGGGGAAGTGACATAGTGTGTGTACTGTGAGAGGATGTAGTTGCTGTCAGGTAGTTTCTCTTAGTTTCTGTATATACCGGTAGTTGTAACGTCATGTACATGTATGATAGGTGCAGGCTGAATATAAATATTGTACTTCAGACTTTTTTTTTAGTGAGTACAATTGTAGCATGGTGCATTTATTTACATCTAGATTCATTACATCTACATGTACATTGTATCTACATGTACATTGTATCTACATGTACATGTAGATGCTAATTGCTTTGCATCCTCATAAACCCTCTCCCATCTCCCTCTCCACTCTAATCCCTCTCCTTTCCCCATTCCTTCCCTTACAATGTAGTGAACAGAAGACTACCCTGGGATTAACTCTTTGACCGCCAAGTGCATATATATATACTAAAAATTAATTCGCGTTTACCGCCAAGTGCATATATATATGCACACATATAGAAAACCAGTCTGTGTCGCACGGTTACACGCTCCGTGTACCAATAAGCCTTAGTGGCATAGAGCTATGACCGGAGCGTTGGTTTTTAATGGAAAGGAAAGCGGGAACGAACAGCTGCAGGTGTACACGTAATGGCGTCTCTATCGTCACCAGCAGCTTCGAATTAGCACCCGTCTTTTCTACTAAAACATAGGCGAGCGAAGCTTTTTAAAACGTCTGGACGTTAGATGTAACAACAAGGGATAGAACTATGGTGTTTTTATCGACTGCTTCGTAGTATGTGCAATATACGGCTTCGAATTCCTGCCCGCTTCGCTCGACCTAAATCGGGTCTTGTTAGCTGCCGATTGTTTTCAAGCTAGTACACCATATATCATAACAAACATCATAAAACACTCTTCTATCATAGATAGTATCTTTTTAAGGAGGCTAACCGCGTGATTCTTCGAGAACAGCGACTACTAAGCAACGGCCGTACGGGTAGCCATAATTAAAAACATTACTGGCAAATAATCAATTAACTACGTTATCCGTCTTGACTGTCAAAGAGTTAACCAGCGGGCCAGGCTTGAGCTGTTCCACATCACTGAAGAGCCACTGTGCTACAAACGTGTTTTACGCCAGCGTATATTCTAATGTATAGCACCAATTTACGCTAGTTATACACCTATCGTATATTAATAGAATCTCTGGCGTAAAACTAGTGGATAGGAACAGTATACACTTCAGTTATACGCTGAGTGTATATTTTTCTCTTAGGTACTTTAGTATACTATTTGCGTACTCTTCTCGCTTATGGATTGAATATCAGCCGGATATTGTCTAATGTCAATGACGCAATTCTTATCTCATCCTCCTGGTCCCCTGCCCTTCACGCCCCCCTCCCCCCCCCCCCCCCCCCCCCCCCCCCCCCCCGGCCTCGCTCATTGATCACCTTTTAAAAAAAAAGAAATATAATGTTTCTTACATACATGAACACATATATACACACACGTTCGAAACGCTGCAACGGCGTGACCCGCGTCAGAAACTGAAATAATGAGAGAGAGCGTAGGTAAAACTTTGCCCTATTAATAGACCAAGGCTTACCATATATATCCATTCCATACTGCACAGTCTAAGTGAAACTGGCAAAAGAGACCAGTATAATATCTACAACAGCTTACTATGGATTCAAGTATTCAGCCAAGTGCACACTACGCGTACGGTGCTCTAGATAGGAAATAAAAACACAGCACAATGGGACAGATAAAAAGATATGCGCACTTGGCCCACCTTCACTTCACCAGCGTGCCGGCGTAATGGGAAAGAAAACAACGTACTGAACTTACACTTTGTGGCAGATCTAGAAACACTTGCACGCTACTACACATTTTGACTAAAAGAACATGATAAAGGTACATAATTTACATACCGACAGTCCGACACGACTTCCTATGCCTATGGGATACTGAGGGAAAGAAGTTGCAACGTAGGAAAACACAAACGGCGCAAGATAAGGTCATACCTGCTGAGGGCCGGGATTCATCGCAGCTATACAATAACACCTGCCTACGGCGCTAATATTATGATCCTGCAGCAGCTGCCAAGATTTGCGCGTCATATCACGTGACGTAAGTATACGTATGTATGCATGGGGCTCAATGCATCAAATGGTTCAACGATCGATATGCATTCGGATGTGTTTAATTGATTATACGCTGAAGACGCAAATTTACGTTCAACAATTATTACGCTACTCATTCGGAATGCCTAGATCGGCCCTCAATCCTGCTTTCAGTGCTTTGGAGTCAGCCTCTTTGACTACCCGGTATTGGTTCACGTACAACCTGACTCCATACTTGAGCAGCCATATCCCCAAGACAGTCCCGAACTTCGTTATGTTGATGGATGACAAGACCACCTGACTTACAGTCTAATACATGTTGCAGCGTGAAATTTGCACTACATCCATCACACTAGGTAAACAATCAATGATCCGCGGAGTAATAAACGGAGGCTCGCATACGTGCGCGTCATCAGGCAAATGGTCCATTGCTATGATGACATCTCAAAATCTCTTGACTGACTCTCGTAGTTCTTGACACCGCTCTCCAAATCTCTTCGCCGACAAAAGTGGATCCCTTGTTAAGCCTGCTCGGTCTGCGAGCGCCTTCTTGAGCGTTGCAAGATCAGCTTTGTCGGAGTCGGGTAGTTGCATGTAAATGTCTAGTAACTTTCCCCGAAGTAAGGCTGGGAGGATGACAAGATCCCTGCCGCCTTCCCATTTGTTGGCTGCAGCGATGACCTCGAAGCGTTTCCACGAGCGATCAAATTCTTCCCTGCTATCTGCATTGATCTCAGGTAGCGTCAACCCATGTATTCCTTGCGCCATGCCAGAGCGATCCCACCGCTGCCACCAATGTAACAACTTCAACAATGAGTTACCAGTGCAAGACAAAAAGAGAGAACAACACACACAAACTTAATGCATTAAATACCCTATAGAATATTCTAGAATAGTCTAGTCCCAAAGGTCAGGTCTATCACCTTGTTAACACCTTCGGTGACAGCTGACATCCTCTGTTACACACATATAACTCTTTATGCATTCCCATCATGCATGCATACCAATTATTTCCTGATGTACATGTTACATGGGGAGCGGCGGGAACTATCAGAGAAGTATAATTCGTTTTGACAAATATTCGGAGAATGATTTGCATTTCTGCCTACTCGGTGTTTCAAATTTACACAGTGTATCAGTCAATGTAATCATTAACCAAACAGACACACACGCACACACGCACACACACACGCACACACACACGCACACACACACTGACACACACACACTATGACATACACAACATGGGCGTCCCCAGCTTTTCTGGAAAGGGGGGGGGCCAAGATGAAGGTGATGGGCGCCGGTGGGCAGCGCTGCCCGGGGAGGGTGCCGGAGGGGGGCACCCCTCCCGCCCAGCTAGGGGGTATGGGGGAGCGCTGTAAGCTGTAAGCTGTATTTTATTTTGACGTTAACATTTAACCCCCCCCCCCCCCCTCCCCCCCTCTTAACGTCATTGAGTTTTTGTATGGAACATTACTCAATGTGCAGTGTAGTTTGAATAGGCATAACTGCTACCACTGGAGTCAACGCTGCAGATAACTTAATGTTCCGTATTGTAAAAACAATACTTGCGGACAATAAAATCTTTCTTAGCGTCATAGCCTCCCCCCCTAACGCTAATTTTTCCAAAAATCGTTTGGACAAGCCCCCTTACAATGAAGTTGTAAGTGGAGTCTTTGCTCGCGTTCCATTGTGAGTTATATGACACATATAACTCTTTATGCATTCCATCGTGCATGCATACCAATTATTTCCTGATGTACATGTTACGTAGGGAGCGGTGGGAACTATCAGAGAAGTATAATTCCCATGCAGCGTTTTGACAAATATTCGGTGAATGATTTGCATTTCTGCCTACTCGGTGTTTCAAATTTACACAGTGTATCAGTCAATGTAATAATTAACCAAACACACACACACACATGCACACACGCACACACACACACACACACACGCACACACACTGACACACACACTATGACATACACAACATGGGCGTCCCCAGCTTTTCTGGAGGGGGGGCAAGATGAAGGTGAGGGGCGCCGGTGGGCAGCGCTGCCCGGGGAGGGTGCGGGATCGAGGGGGGCACCCCTCCCGCCCAGCTAGGGGGTATGGGGGAGCGCTGTAAGCTGTAAGCTGTATTTTTGGAAAAATTAGCGTCATTGTGACGTTAACGTATAACCCCCCCCCCCCCCCCCCCCCCCTCCCTCTTAACGTCATTGAGTTTTTGTATGGAACATTACTCAATGTACAGTGTAGTCTGAACAGACATAACTGTTGCCACTGGAGTCAACGCTGCAGATAACTTAATGTTCCGTATTGTAAAAACAATACTTGCGGACAATAAAATCTTTCTTAGCGTCATAGCCTCCCCCCCTAACGCTAATTTTTCCAAAAATCGTTTGGACAAGCCCCCTTACAATGAAGTTGTAAGTGGAGTCTTTGCTCGCGTTCCATTGTGAGTTATATGACACATATAACTCTTTATGCATTCCATCGTGCATGCATACCAATTATTTCCTGATGTACATGTTACGTAGGGAGCGGTGGGAACTATCAGAGAAGTATAATTCCCATGCAGCGTTTTGACAAATATTCGGTGAATGATTTGCATTTCTGCCTACTCGGTGTTTCAAATTTACACAGTGTATCAGTCAATGTAATAATTAACCAAACACACACACACACATGCACACACGCACACACACACACACACACACGCACACACACTGACACACACACTATGACATACACAACATGGGCGTCCCCAGCTTTTCTGGAGGGGGGGCAAGATGAAGGTGAGGGGCGCCGGTGGGCAGCGCTGCCCGGGGAGGGTGCGGGATCGAGGGGGGCACCCCTCCCGCCCAGCTAGGGGGTATGGGGGAGCGCTGTAAGCTGTAAGCTGTATTTTTGGAAAAATTAGCGTCATTGTGACGTTAACGTATAACCCCCCCCCCCCCCCCCCCCCCCCCTCCCTCTTAACGTCATTGAGTTTTTGTATGGAACATTACTCAATGCACAGTGTAGTCTGAACAGACATAACTGTTGCCACTGGAGTCAACGCTGCAGCTAACTTAATGTTCCGTATTATAAAAACAATACTTGCGGACAATAAAATTTTTCTTAGCGTCATAGCCTCCCCCCCCCCCCCCCCCCTAACGTCACAATGACGCTAATTTTTCCAAAAATCGTTTGGACAAGCCCCCTTACAATTTTGCCAATTATGTATCCCCGTAATCGCACTGCCTTAATCATTTAGCATTTGTGCGGTTTGCATGGGATTCTATCTGCATGTAGTGCATGTGATGCTGCATGTATACCATATCTGTGCACTGGATGTATCAAAGAAACGTGGGTTTTCACGCACGATATTTGAAGTTAAATATTTTGTTCTATTTTTTATTCTATTTGCGACTATACTTCAAGCAATGAACAGTGTCATTCAGTATGACGCAAGTCTATTTCGTCCCTGTACATCCTGCAGAATATACGACATCTGCATAAAGTAACTGAGTCACTTTATGCAGCAGACCTCAGTATAGCTTGCTGTTTGAAAACTCATCATAATCTGTTTTGACTAGAAAAGCTAGATGGCAGTACGCACATGGCTGGACACAGCACAACGCGAGTGAGTAACCACAGTAAAAAAAAAACCGCGTGAAATCATTTTGGAATCATTGCGTGATTGAACATAAAAAATAATACACAAATCAATTTTAAAGTTATAGATGGTTTTGTAATCATTTATAAATGCAAAACTTGCGTTTTTTCCCTGTGAACCGCCGCAACACGCTCAAACAATCGAGCAGATGCAATGCGTGGGACGCGGGGGTGGGGGGCACCATACAATTTTAAGTTGACGGGATTAATAACATGCGTGCATGCTCTGCCGCCAGGTTAAATTACCTCAGTAATTTACCATCCGACGCCAACGGTACACGAAGAATGCAAAGCACGTTAGGAGGGGTGTCCACCACCCCCTCCACAGCGGCTTATAGTCATAACCGGACCAATTATAGTGCGGCGACGGCCCTGATGTAAGGTTATAATGAACCTATATACATATATGCATGGTGCACAGATTGGAGCTGCAGGAAGTGTGTACATGCATGCACTGACTTTCTCTCGCACAATATATAGCTATTTCGTGCACCGTATACACGCGTACGTACATTTGTATATGTGAATCCTAACTTATGTATATATAAGCGTTCATATATATTTGTATGGTGTGTATCAGGCACATAAAAGATCGTTCACGGCCGTTTCAACACATTGAAAAGTTGGACATTAGGCCTCCGCCCGTGATGAATATTAACTACCTATATAGTTGCCTACTAAGTATCGACCTGGCATCCACGTGCGAATGGAATTCGCTTTGATACTAGCCTTTGGTTGTCTATAGTGATATGATGCTCATAACTTACGAACGGCTGGATAATGTCATGACTGACCTACGCAACACTGTAATTGCGGAAGCTACCATACCCGTGTCGAACAGGGTACAAACACGAGGCTTGTTTGTACCAACTGCCACAGAGATGTGAAAATCCCTTATACTACATATAGTGGACAGATGGGTGTATAAATGTATAGCGTGTTCTAAGAAGGACGCTTTTTCTGACGGCTATACTAAACCCCTTAAATATGGCATTTTCCATGCAGGATGGCGGTTACAGGTTAAAATGAACGGCCGAGTGTAAAGGTTACTTTGATGGTAGTTTTCCGGCGTCCAGTGTAGGACAAACGCTTAAAGTCCATTATGCCTTTCAGCCGTTGAAATTTGTCCTGCAGCAATAGTCTTGCAGCTAATCCATTTCATATATGTTTCTCTAAAGGACATGATGGGAATTCTTACCAGTAGCTAACATTCTGATAGATTGAACAGTTGTGACATGACTTTGTTTGACTGCTCTGGAGACCAGGCCTGGTGTTAGTGGCTATACTGCATATGCATGATTCTTGTTATTCTTGCTACTTCTATAGTCACTTCAGCTGTCTCTTGCTGCATGCATGATGTGTATCATTTTCTCCAACTATCATATATATCTCTTGCATTGCATGTATATCATGTGCCAAATATGTACTGGGTGGTGGACACTTTGTAATTTCAAATTGTGGTCAACATGGACACTGCTTGGCCGACATATCTATTTATATAGAAATCCACTGTGCACCATAGCATGCACTGCATTCTTAACTACAGACCCATGACCCCACTAACTGGTCGCATATGGAAAGTCACTTTGAGCTTGCTTGACCATTGTACAGTAGTACTCTCAATTACTCTTGTATTATTGTATAATTGGGATTGGCATGTCCAAGTGAATTTTGCAAAACATGTGGCCATCTGGCTGTGCAGCAGCATACCATCTACAATGACTGCACCTTAAAGATGCATGATCTAGACATATGACAGACTTAAAATTCATCATTGAGGTATATACATGTACATTCAATGATCAGTACTGTACATTTTAGCAGGCACATGCAAATACACTCTCAGCAAGCTAATAAGAAATCAAAAATTCTAGGCAGACTGCCTGGAATCATGGTTGTAACTAAAGACCTATGCTGAGGCCATTGCACCATGAAAATTTCATCACCTTTATGACCAACAAGCCATTGAAGGGGGGAGCCAAAATTGTATTTTATGCATACAGCCATGGCTACTGCAAAGGAGGTACCATACAAGTGTACATGTACACTGGGTGCAAATACAGGTTTTAATTTCACCCTACATGATCAGTGCTTTTATGGTTCCAAAGCATATTTTTATAAGCACAAGTTATAGACAGTTCCAGGATCGTCAAAGCCTATATATTGCCATGTACGTAGTACTCGCGCGGTTGATTTATTGATATGAACAGTTTTGCAAAGGTAGCAACTTCTCACAGAAAAAGCGTCCAGAGAGAGACTATTCACATACTGCGAGAACTACACTTGGACGTTAGTGTGCTAAGAATTGGGGTTCTAAAATGTGGCAGTTATGGCATACTAGACGAGTGAATCGAGCATAGTTTGTAAATAAAATACGATCCAAATAATGCGCAATCAATAATATACGTCGATCCATATGGGTATAAAATGCGCTGGACTTTTCATAAGGACAGGGCCGCCGAGAGCTAGGGGGGGGGGGCCGGGGGGGGGGGGGGGCTGCTGACCCTGGGGCCCATCGTTAAACATGGGGCCCATCGTTAAACATGGGGCCCGGGCCGCCCGGCTGGTCTCTGTGTGTGTGTGTGTGTGTGTGTGTGTGTGTGCGTGTGCGTGTGTGTGTGTGTGCGTGTGCGTGTGCGTGTGCGTGTGCGTGTGCGTGTGCGTGTGCGTGTGCGTGTGCGTGCATGTGCGTGTGCGTGTGCGTGTGCGTGTGCGTGTGTGTGTGTGTGTGTGTGATTGATGTTTTGTTTTGATCATTGCATGCGCAACGTTCCGTGCGGAATAGAATGTATATACCTGTATTTCATGTACCGTATATAATTTCGTTAAACTCATTTTCTAAAATGTACAAGTACAAGTCCGGGTGGCAGAAGAGAAAGGAAAGGGCTGTAAGAGAAGAGAACCACGACCCTACCAAATTAATAAAGACTTGAATTATTTAGGCTTCGTCACGAACACCTTCACCAATATATACAGCTAGTGTATATAGCTATAGGAACGACGATCGCGACCTACATAACGAATAAAGTGATATTATAGTAAGTTTGTCATTTTTATCAATGGAAATTATAGTGTCTTGGGCTGATTGGCTACATGTACATGTATACATGAAATTCAATGGAAGTAAATAATTTATATTTGCAAGGCCAATGAAAATCTTGATGTAATAATTTGTCTCCATATACCGGCATGTATTTCTGCTGAAACTGTGAGATAAAAGTGATTTCTCAGGGGAAATGTATTGGAGGCTCGCCAAGCAACAGTGCAAAGGGAGACACGAAGGACTGCTCATTAAGACGTGATGAACCTTGGCTCATTTTCAAGAGTTCTGAATCATGCATGGCGCAGTTCACTGCGCTCGGTGTCTCATCAGCACATCAGCATGCAGAGAACAATTGTATTTGTACACCATAGAGCTATTTTTGTACTGCAAACGCATGTTATTGATATCATTCGTAACCCATGGCCATCGCTAATATATGTACATATTACAGCTATATGCATATGCTTAGCACACGAGCAATTCCAGGATTGTCCTGATTTATGCTTTGCGCACAAGCAAACCCCAGGATCGCATGGCCAATCCATGGTTTGTACTACAAACCAGGGATCAAGGGATTGCATAGGACAATCCCCAGATTGCGCAAATCCACGCTTTGCGCGTAACATATGCATGTAGGAAAACTATGTTACATAATCATACCGGCACGCAGTTAGTGTTTTTAATTTTCGCCACATTAACTAACAACAAATGAATAGTTTATAACCAAATACATGAAATTAAAGCGACCTCATTATATGGGATTTCATATATCTACCGCTATGGACCATTAATGGGGCCCGGAAGGACTATATAGCCCCGGGGCCCGTGCCAGCTCTCGATGGCCTTGCATAAGGAGGAGATACCCCGGGGAAACCTCGTGTTATAGTTTTTGGATTTTTAGTCACTGTCTGGATGGGAATAAAAATCGCCAAACATATGGCAACTTTTGTGCAGTTTTGTGTCGATGTATATACCGAAATGTTTACGATCATTCTCTAATAACAAACCTAATGTCCATTACGGAACGACCGTGCGTTAGTGAATATGTACGCATGAGCGTTTTATACGGTACGTTCGCTAATATAAAATACACACAAACCATTATTGCATGTAAAGATGAAGACACACACACCACACACACACACACCACACATACCACCAACCACACACACGCACACACACACACACACACACACACACACACACACACACACACACACATACACATACACACACAAACTCACACTACGTACTGAGTATGCAAATGTTATAGGCTAATCAGCATTTATTCCTTAGCACTCAACCTACTACTTGTGATAATGGGCTGAGTATAATGCTACGAGAATTTTTAATATTTAAAAACATGCTTACCAAAGTGTTTCGCAGTCGTTTCACTGTACCACCCGGCTACGGTTGTGAAAAAATTTAATAATATTATTTTAAAAATTCATAATTCAGGAAACATTTAAACATGCAGGAAGTAGTGGTCCTTTGACAACTGTCGGTGAAGAATCCAAAGCAGGCGAAAGGTTGGCTGAGTTAGTGTCTGTTGTTGTGCTACAATCTGGAACAATCGTGGTAGGCGAAGGTCTGGGGACAGTGCTCGATTCTCAGTGGCGTCGCGCAGCCACACAGCCTATAGCTATAGCTGTGGCGGTTCGCAACATGACTCCTTGTCTAACTACGAGGGGATCCTTGTAAGAAGCGAGGTAGGCGCACTGCGCCACCATCGTCAATGTTCCATTCGTCGAAATCGTTATCCAATTTTTGGACACCAGATTGATGATGGCGTCCTTCATAACACTCGCCCAATACACACGGGAGAGTACTGCACCGTCCACCCAGAGGCATGGAGGAATCTATTATGTAGAGGACCCAGTAGCTGCACATGTCCGTACAAGACAAGTTGTAGACAGTAACCTGCAGACCCCAACGTGCTAGACACACCACACAATGCGTCTTTGGGAGAGATAAGTATTATATGTGTTACGTTACAATAGCCAATGCGAATAATTATGCGGCTTACCACAGTACTTTGCTATGACTGCGAAAACAGCACAAGCGTAGAAGATGTTAGACGACATTGGAATTAAGTTGTATGATTTGAACATTATGCTATATAAATTATTGTGGCGTTTCCACTATACACATGTAGGTTAGGCACAGGGAAAATAGTTATTTCACAACGTGGAATAAGTAATGCGTTTTTGTTGTCAAACCGAGGGAATCGTGTGATATAACGTTGTGTTCGCTTATAATAAAACACAACAAAATTTTGCTTTCACAATGTGTGGTTTTTTCACAACGTTATGGAATTTCACTACAATGTACATCAAGGCACAACGTATGGAAAGAAAGAATACGACAAAAGACAACGCTATACGCAGCCAACTCCGTTCGGATATCAGTTGGATACTAACGAGATCCCCTAAGCGTATATTATTCTGTATACGTAATGGTAATCTTCCCCCTGTCCTACATCACGCGCACTACTAGTACCCATTGACATGACCTTCTCGTTCACTTCATAATCAAAAAGAATACATGTACACATTGCGCTATTGGATATACCTCCTAACACATAGTATCTTTCACCGTTTTCTGCAAAGAGTGTCTGTCTGTACACAAACCATTGGTGCACCACTTCAAACCGAGCCTGTACACGTAAACTAGGGTGTGTAACCGGTTATCAGGTTATTCGGGTTATTCGGATATTCGCAAAAACCTATCCGTTCGAATAGTAATTTAGCATTACTCGGAAAAATCGGTTATTGGATTTCTTCTATTCGAAATAACCGGTTTTTGAATCTCCATTCGGAGGTACTTAGGTATTCGTCGTCCGCATCGACAATTCGCCCATTATTCGAATACATTTTTATGACGATATCCGGATACGCGTTTACGAAACGTAAACGTTAACATCACTGTTGTTACTGTGAATATATACGTGGGGACGAGATGGGCAGTAGTAATTCGAACTAGATCTCCCTCTTAACGTGGCTCCAGCTACAAGTCAAAGTTAGTTCGCTTAGTGCATTTCGAACGATCTGGTTTCTTGCATCAATCTCTCTGAGCTGATATTGCCGCGATCGTACTTAGGCCTACTTAGTTACTACCGGGGGTACTGGTAGTATTTTCAAAACTCGCGATGGTGAAATGGAGGCTGCATGGCTGGTGGTGCGTAAACATCATCTGTGGTTCTATTCTTTTGGCATCAAGTGCGATGTGTACATCTGTAGGTAGTAGACCTCTAGTCTCGTACCCAGACGTATAAATGGATTATACGTCTGGGTACGAGACTAGTAGACCTCAGCGTGGCCACGCTAACTATGGTCGGGACACACCCAACTAGGTATTTGGTTAGGCCAAGCGATTTAAGCCTATGTAGGTAGCTGTGGTTGTATCTGGTGTGATGTGGGGTAGCTGTGGATGCATGCTGAGGGTACTGATCTGGTGTAATGTGGGTAGTTGTGTAGTAGGGTGTCCGGTGTGATAGGGGTAGCTATGGTTGTGTGATGGGGGTAGGTGTGTTTGTGTGCCTCATGAGGGCATCTGGTGGAATGGGGGTAGGTGTGTTTGTGTGCTGAGGGCATCTGGTGTGATGGGGGTAGGTTCTGTTTGTGTGCTAAGGGCATCTGGTGTGATGGGGGTAGGTTCTGTTTGTGTGCTGAGGGCATCTGGTGTGATGGGGGTAGGTGTGTTTGTGTGCCTCATGAGGGCATCTGGTGTGATGGGGGTACGTGTTTGTGTGCTGAGGGCATCTGGTGTGATTGGGGTAGGTTCTGTTTGTGTGCTAAGGGCATCTGGTGTGATGGGGGTAGGAGTGTTTGTGTGCTGAGAGCATCTGGTGTGATGGGGGTAGGTTCTGTTTGTGTGCTGAGGGCATCTGGTGTGATGGGGGTAGGTGTGTTTGTGTGCTGAGGGCATCTGGTGTGATGGGGGAAGGTGTGTTTGTGTGCTGAGGGTAGCTGTAGGAGGGTCTCTGGTGTGATGTGTACATTTAGGTGGCTCAGTGAGCAGAAAACCTGAATAACCTAGGTATTCGGCTGGCAAATTGTCAAAACCTATTCGCAAAAATCGATTTTCTGTTTTCAAGTATTCGGAAAAATCGATTTTCAGATCCAGAAAAACCTGAATAATCGATTAGTGTTTTAAAAGTATTCGGAAAAATCGATTTTCATTATTCAGAGGAGGTTACACACCCTAACGTAAACATAAGACACAACTTTTAAAGCGCATACATTAATGTACCTCGTTTACATTTGAAGATTGAACCTGCTACTGAAAAAATAAAAGCAGTTATCACATCGCTAGCTACGTACCATGTTTCTCATAGCTACGCACAGCATAATTGTGACGAGATCTATAGCCAGGAGGGAAAATAATCATTCACGCACGCACACACACACACAACACACCTCTGGGTCCATGAGTTTTCAGGCGATTACAATCGACCTTAGGACTATCAGCGACTTACCATTGGCATAGAACCGCACGGTTGCTGACTACACGGTATTCTGAAAATAAAATAAAATACAATACACGGTATACCTACCGACTTTTTTCTCGGCGCGTCCACTGAAAGACACAACGTTACAACGCACAAAAATATATCATTATCGTACCTCAGTTACACATCACGGAAGCCTATTTCATTGAGTCTGGTCTGTGGAAACTATGTGTAAGCAGCAGGAAACGAGGCGCTAATTAACAGCTGCATAAAGCGCGCCCGCTTTCAATCACGTGACGTACATTTTACTCTACTGATCACATACATGTAACTTATCAGTGGAAACAATTTGTAGGCTTGGGACTTAAAAGTGTAGTTCTATCTCTGGTTTATGAACACCTCAAACCTTTCTGCCAGTAGACTAATACTGTGAGTATGCAGAGCTCAGACGTTAACTTCAGTTCACAAACACTTGGGAAACTATGAACTAAAAAAGTTTCAACGTGCTTTAGAGCATCTCTGCAATGTCCTTGTATCACTCTGTGTTGAGTGGCTATTTCTAAATTTCTTGGCCTGGTGGACCTCTTTTTATAAATGTCTATGAGTCAGTGGTTCTGGTAGACAACATGTTTGTACTGACTGCACCTAGGGTCTGGAGGAGTGGTAGAAGTGACTGGTACATGTAAATGACAGGGTAGGCTATGACTCAGGTGGACTGCAGGTCAGAATCACTTGGGCCACAAGAGCATAACCTGGTACATGTATATTGGTACACTTCAGACATGCTCCAGACTACCTCTGCATCGTTCTTTATCAGTATGTCATGGCAACAATCTTGCTAACATGACAATGGTTGAGTTGATGCAAATTGTACATTTTTGGTCTATGTGTAAACATTGTGTGTGTGTGTGTGTGTGTGTGTGTGTGTGTGTGTGTGTGTGTGTGTGTGTGGTTGGATTAATTAAGCAGTGGATGGTGGCATGGGGAAACATGTGTTAACACATGCAACACACTTGCACATTTATTGCTATGCAAAATGCTGCAAAACATGTGTGTGTGGGTGTGAACAGTGGAACTGTGTGAACAGTGTGTTTGAGTGTGTGGGTGTAAACAGTGTGTGTGGGGTTGTGTGAACCTAAAGGTTTGTGTGTGAGTGTGAGGGGGTTGGAACAGTGTATGTTTGTGTGTGTAGTACATGTATGTATGTGTGGGGTAAACAGTTAGTGTGTGTGTGCGGGTGTGTGTACAGTGTGTGTTGTGTGGGTGTGAACAGTGTATGTGTTTGGAGTGTGTGGGTGTGAACAGTACATATATGTGTGGGTGCGAACAGCTTGTGTGTGAACCAAAAGGTGTGTGGGTGTGAACAGTGTGTGAACAGTGTGTGTGTGAACAGTGTGCTTCAATGTGTGGGTGTGAACAGTGTGTGTGGGGGTATGAATATGCAGTGTGTGTGTGAACCAAAAGGTTTGTGTGAGTGTGTGGGGGGTGGCTGGTGAACAGTGTGTGTGTGTGTGTGTGTGTGTGTGTGTGTGTGTGTGTGTGTGTGTTTGTGTGTGTATGTGTAGTACATGTACATATATGTGTGGGGTGTACAGTATGTGTGGGTGTAGAGTACATGTGGGTATGTGTGGGGTAAACAGTTTGTGTGTGCGTGGGTGTGAACAGTGTGTGTTTTGAGTGTGGGTACATGTATGAACAATATGTGTGTGTGTGTGTTTGTGTGTGTGTGTGTGGACCAAACGGTTTGTGTATAAGGGGGGGGTTGGCTCTGAACTGAATAGTGTGTGTGTGTGTGTGTGTGTGTGTGTGTGTGTACCATAGAGAGAGAGTGACGTTCATTCGCCATAAAGGGCAGTACGATAGCCACATGATTAGGGCATGCGTACATGTACATTTAATTAAACAGCCACGAGAAATTTTATGGACTTTTTAAAAAGAGGTGACCATATAACCTCCTCCAGGAGGGAGGGAGAGAGGGAGGGTGGGAGGGAGGGAGGGAGGGTGGGAGGGAGGGAGGGAGGGAGGGTGGGAGGGAGGGAGGGTGGGAGGGAGGGAGGGAGGGAGGGACGGAGGGAGGGAGGGTCAGAGGGTAGTGGAACTGGGGTGGATGGGTGGGGAGGAGGGGAGGGGAGGGACTGGGAGGGGAGGGCACACACCTTCCTCTCCTCCCACATACCTCCCTCTCCTCCCACTCACCTCCCTCTCCTCCCACACACCTCCCTCTCCTTCCACAAACCTCCCTTTCCTCCCACTCACCTCCCTCTCCTTCCACACACCTCCCTCTCCTCTCACACACCTCCCTCTCCTCCCATACACCTATCACTCCTCCCACACACCACCCTCTCCTCCCACCCACACACCTTCCTCTCTTCCCACAAACCAACCTCTCATCCCACACACCTCCCTCTCCTCCCACATACCACCCTCTCCTCCCACACACCTCCCTCTCCTCCCTCTCCTCCCACACCTCCCTCTCCTCCCACACACCTCCCTCTCCTCCCACACCTCCCTCTCCTCCCACACACCTCCCTCTCCTCCCACACACCTCCCTCTCCTCCCACACCACCCGCTCATCCCACACACCTCCCTCTCCTCCCACACACCTCCCTCTCCTCCCACATACCTCCCTCTCCTCCCACTCACCTCGCTCTCCTCCCACACACCTCCCTCTCCTCTCACATACCTCCCTCTCCTCCCACACACCTCCCTCTCCTCCCACACACCTCCCTCTCTTCCCACACACCTACCTCTCCTCCCACACACCACCCTCTCCTCCCACCCACACACCTCCCTCTCTTCCCACAAACCAACCTCTCCTCCCACACATTTCCCTCTCCTCCCACACACCTCCCTCTCCTCCCACACACCTCCCTCTCCTCCCACACACCTCCCTCTCCTCCCCCACACCTCCCTCTCCTCCCACACAGTTCCCTCTCATCCCACACACCTCCCTCTCCTCCCACACACGTCCCTCTCCTCCCACACACCTCCCTCTCCTCCCCCACACCTCCCTCTCCTCCCACACAGTTCCCTCTCATCCCACACACCTCCCTCTCCTCCCACCCCACACACCACCCTCTCCTCCCTAGGGGCGTATCCATAGAGTTTTAATTCCGTGTTGCCGGCTCGTATTTCGATTAACGTGCACTAGAGATACGCGCCTGTATGAGGTGCCACCTTTGTACTTATGATATCACGCAGAATTAGTCGAAGCCGTCGCTCGTCGGGGTGTTGATAAAGACCATGGATGGAATTTAAGTGTGACGACAAAGTGTATAGCACGAGTGTTGTCCATTACTCCATTTCGTGACGTAATATATCCCATTCTTAAGAGTAATTATCCCGTGAGTATTACCTTTCAAATTACATGCATTCCACTATTTACATCTACTACACAATGATAGTGAACGACGGGAAATCACCTAATTATGTTTAATGAAAAGATATTTTCTCACAATAACGAACGATTCTGCGCTTTCTACAATGTACGTAACAGCTCTGCCATTATAGACACTAAGTAATGTCAGCAAACTAAAGTTTTACTTACCTTTTACTCATATTCATTTGAACATGTGGTCAGCTCGGAGTAACGTTCGCTATCGTAAGTCGTTACGGTACATAGAATTTAACCTTTAATCTCCAGACGTCCTGCGTGTTGGACGCAAGGAAAAATTAATTTTTAGCAAACCCATACATATTGTCAAGTACAGTCAATACCGCATTGCCGCGTTTTCGGTACATTGCAAAGCAACTTCAAGTACCAACAAGTAAGTAATGTTGGAAAGATCACGTTAAAAGAAGGGAGTAGTAAGACACGTCTTTGTTAAAAAAAAAGTACATTGTAGATTTTAAATTTGCTAGCTCCACAAGCGAATGAACGATACGTGTTACTCGGTCGCATTAGTGTTTCTGGAATAGACAAGTGAATGGACAAATTTTGAAAACGTACAGCGTGTTAAAAATGGCAAAACCGATTAGAGTTAGAATAATGCCATAATATGTATAAAGTAGCATACATGCATCAAGCTTCAAAAACAGTCAAAAAAAATTTATACACTGTGTACCTGTCATACTTTTTTCTGTCCCTTCTGATGCTCTCTGTACTAATGATCTTGTGGATCATGCCATTTCTCAGAGACAACTGTTCATGCATTGAAACAACCTCTCTGATGCTGCTTCATGAATGTGCTGATAAAGCACATTACTTTACACATCATTCCCACATATATCTGCCTGTTTAACTGTTGTACCATCAGATAGTTAACTTCTAGTCCTTCGCCTCCAGATTTGTTTCAGGATGCTATCAGATGGTTAGCCACATGCGCAGAATCTCCTGAGGGGAAATCCTATTTTACCCGACAAAGCATTATACAACCTCCAAGTGTTAAGATTATGTAATAAACAGGAACAACGTGCTTCAAAATGCATTCTGCAATGCATCTGTATCAGTTCACCTTAAGGCTGGATGTGCCTGGGGGCTGGACAATCGAAAACTAGACCAGCTGACATGTTAGACTCCAACTGCATGGGATGGCAGTGCATTCCTTTGGTAGAAACGTACGGTGCATGGGGATCTGAAACCATTCAGGTGTTTTACCCTGTGGCATGACTGGCGTGCTGTGGTGTCACTGTCAGGACAAATGCCACAAGCTCTGGCCACCTTATATGGCCCTCTTAGCATGATTCTGGTATGGGCCAATTAGATCATACCTGCCATTATCTGCCTTTGATGACAACTGGTCTCTCTCCTGCCCAGCTGCATTTGACATAAAGGTAATCAATCCGCTAATTTTTACAAGAAGTGGCTCAAACCTGTGGTCATACAGCTGAAATGGGAGAAGAATCCAAGCACTCTAGAAATGATGAGGCATGTGCCCTTAGAGGATGGTCATGCATTCCTTTGGTTGCGGAAGTGTTTGGGGGTTGGGGCAATGAAGCTATTGATGCGCTGTCTAAATTTATCAAAAAATAAAATAAAATTTTGGACTTATAGTTCTATATTGTTAGTTTTTTATAATTATAACCGTAGGTTATGATAATAAGGTTGTATCATTGATTGTACCATGCATGTTATGCATATATAAGTGGAACAGTTCACGACAAAATGTTGTGACCAATTAATAATACAATATTAAGTCGTAATTAACTTCAGTTTACAATATCGTAATTGCAATCAGCACAGTAGCTGGGTAAGGATATGGGCCGTTTCATAATATCAAGTTTGGAAGACCTAAGTATATAGAGTGCACGTGCTCATATTTATGCACCATTTTAATAGACCTATCTACATACACACACACACTCACCGCACACACACACACACACACACACACACACACACACAAACTCACACATTACGCACTGATACACACATAGTAAAACGACTGATATGCAATTATTATAGACTAATCAGCATTTATTTCTTATACATGTAGCACTCAAATCTACTACTTTGGTAATGGGCTGAGTATTGCTACGATAATTTTAATATTTACAAACATGCCGGTTACCAAAGTGTCCCGCAGTTGTTGCACTATAACCAACTGGCTACAGTTGTGAATAATTTTAAAAAATCAGTTTAAAAAAGTCATAATTCAGCTAGGAATCATTTAAACGTTCAGGAAGTAGTAGGCCTTTAACGACTGTCGGTGAAGAATCCAAAGTAGGGGAAACGTTAGTGGTTGTCGGCTGAGTAGTGTCCGTTGTTGGAACAATCGTGGTAGGCGAAGGTCTGGGGACGGTGCTCAACTCTGGTGTAGCGCAGCCACACGGACTAGCTGTGGCAGTTCGCAACATGACTCCTTGTCTAACTACGAGGGGATTCTTGTAAGAAGCGAGGTAGGCGCACTGCGCCACCATCGTCAACGTTCCATTCGTCGAAATCGTTATCCAATTTTTGGACACCAGATTGAGACTGTTGTACACAGTGGTGGCATCCTTCATAACACTCGTGGTGTCCAATACGCACGGGAGAGTACTGCACCGTCCACCCAGAGGCATGGAGGAATCTATTATGTAGAGGACCCAGTAGCTGCACATGTCCGTACAAGAGAATTTGTAGACAGTAACATGCTGAGCGACTGACCCCAACGTGCTAGAAACACCGCACGATGCGTCTTTGGGAGAGATAGGTATTATTAGTGTTACATTTCATCCGAATAGTTATGCGGCTTACCACAGTACTTTGCTATGACTGCGAAAACAGCACAAGCGTAGAAGATGTTAGACGACATAGGAATTAAGTTGTATGATTTGAACATTATACTAAAAAATTAAAACTAGCTTCCTTATATAAATTATATCGTTATGGCGTTTCCGCTAGCAATTACAGGTTAGGGGCGTATCCATAGAGGTTTCCGTGTTGCCGGCTCGCATTTCGATTAACCTTAGTATGTATGATATCATGCCGAAGCCGTCGCTCGTCGGGGTGTTGCTAAAGACCATGGATGGTATATAAGTGTAATGACCAAGTGTGTATTAGCACGAATCATGTCCATTATGATTTGTATGATTTCTATGAGTCAATGAGTTTGAGAAGTAAGAAATTCTTGGTGATATCATATACATTTATAGCCTATACTATTGATGGTGCAAGTGAAGATTGCTTATACAACAAACAAAGGAGGCGGAGGAGATTTCTGCATGGAGTAGTACAGTAACACGAATGCAGCAACTGATTGCTTCAGTGGCATTGATGTCTGACATGTAAACGTATTTTAATATTGGCTCGGCGTAGCCACAAGACTGAATGCAGTGTATAAGCGTCATGTCGGACAACACTTAGAAGCTACCCCCTGACAGCAAAACTGTGCAAAAAGTTAGTTATACGATAGTGTATACATTTGACGAATAGGCAAAACATACGCCTGATGAGTATATACGTATATACGATAGCGTAGTTATTAAATACGTCACCATTTCACTTAAAATTAATTAAAAAAAAAAACAAGTAGAGTGTATTCCCGTGAGTATATTACCTCGTATATTCAAATTCCATGCATCCCACTGTTTACATAATTATGCCAACAATTTAAGACGTATCGAAGTACGTGTAGGGGGGAAGGCACGCAAAGACACACAAAGATCAAGACAGCCCAGAAGGCACAAAGACACGTGAGGATACTACAAAGAAGCGCAAAGACAATGGAGATGCTGTCCCTACGAGATATAGAAATTTTCAACAAAACATACACAAAGAAACCCAGCCCCACGATAAAACTTTGTTGACATCAAAGAAGACACCGGATCAGCCTCCTAACCATAAAGCTGCTTCTTTCTTGTCGTACGACACCGCTAATCAAGCAGCCAGTTATGCATTAATCATTAACTTCCGTGGGCGTGGCTTTAATTAAATCCAGCGACGAGCTGCTATCTCATTGAAAAATTTTGCTACTTCGTAAAGAGTGCCGTGTGTTTAATACACAATGAAAAGCACAGGCACTCAGAGGCTGTGTGACACTACAATGACATCACATTGTAGCGTCTTGTGCAGTTCTACACAAAGACGTCTACATATGAGAGACTGTGGGACATCACACTGTAGTTCTTTATGCCTCATCTTGGTAATTTGATGTGGCTGATACACAAGGGCAATCACAAACACTCATGATGAATTTTATGTATTAATAATACAGGCTGTCCCATGCACAGCTTCTCATAATGTCTGGAATTGTTTTTGTCTAGCAGGCAGCCAGGCACATCAAATTAGCAAGATGAGGTATAAAGACATATAATGAGATGTCATCGTAATGTCCCACAGTCTCTCAGAGCACCCGCAAAAGCATAGAGTACTTCTCACTGTCCCATAGAAATGGAACAAAATATGCATCAGTGTAGTAAGAAAAAAAAAATGCAATCACCATCACAGCCTGTATCGCAAATCTCTTGATTTAGAATTTATGAAAAGTTTAGAAGAAAATCATGCCAGCTAATTGTAATAATAAAAATGTAGTATACACTCCTCGTACTAATCTAGAGATATACTCCCCCACATATAAAGAGGTACAGTGCGATGCCTTTGTAGTATCCCCCAGTCTCCCTGAGTGCTTGTGTTTGTCTCTTTTTAGGCATTTATCACGAAGTAGCGAGCAGTGGCTGTCTGGCCAGGGGTGCAGGGGGGCAATTGCCCCCCGCCCCCTCCCCCCCCGCCCCAGCGGACCCCCAAAAAGGGGGTGCCAAGTAACCGACAGGGCGCCAAAAATAGCTAATGGTGTAATTTTCAGGCCTCCCCAATTAGTACCATTGCTACGCATTTGATTAACTGCTGTAGCTGCCCCTCCCACCCTCACCCGCAAAGAATGCATGCATATGATGTCAGCGCAAGTGGTTCATTAATTTGGAACTCGCCTGCATGGCAGACCAAATGGAACTAATTCGCATTATAGTCAAACCATTGGATGCATGGCTACGATGCTGCCTCCATTCTATGCACCCGACTGATCTGTCTGAGGATCCCGTTCATCAAAGGGGTATGTACCTAGTGTCCCTATCTCTGTAAACCTAGTGTAATGTTAATCTAGGTTCACTCAAGCATCATGTTTGACATAGCATTTGAGTCCTCTTGCGAATTAATGTACAGTACTGACTATTCTTATTAGTGACATGTGCAGTGTGCATATGTCTTTTGTTACATGCCTGAATTAATTGTATCTGCGACAGAAAGTTAAAAAAAAAAAAGGTTGAGGAAGATGTTACATATTAGGGCCGTAGCAGCCGGTCAGGCATTCGGGCTATAGCCTGACCACTTTTTGCCCAAGGACCACCCCGAGAAACGGCTGAAAACGATATAAAATTGTGTGTACATGTGTATACCCGGTCATGGTATGGATAATTATTAATAATTATATTCACAGGTTACCAGCAAAATGGTAGTTTAGTTCTGGACATTGAATAGCTACATGTATACCGTACTGCCAAGACATAATGGCGGAGAGAACTGTTTGGCGGAGCCAAAACAATTGATTTTAACTATTAACTGGCGATTTTCAATTGGCGGAAGTCTCAGGATCACTAAATTTAAGTATAGGTTAGACACTGAAACCGAGGGATCTACGTGATTTAGAATCCACGAGGGCCCTGGGCTGTAGCGTCCCGAGCGGTAGCGAGGGCGCTACTAAGGGCCCGAGGGGATTCTAAATCACGTGGATCCCGAAGGTGACAGTGTCTAACCAATTTAGACAATAGCAACGCGTACGTAGCAACCAATTAATCATCACTCAACGCAGCAATTAGATACGTACATAGCAACCGTTTGAATGTATACAAAAAGAAAAGGAAATCCTTGGTGCCGATTTTTTGGACTGGTTATGCGATGGTTCCGATGTGAATGACGCTTTTAAATTGGATGAAGTTGCCGATTTAAATTAAACTTGCCGTCAGATTTGCCTACCACAAGTGGACAGCACACCGGAAATAAGCGAATGTTTGCAGCACCAAAGACCGACACAGAAGTACAAAAAATAATTGCAGATGGTGTTTCAGTAAAAACTCAGGCTGTCGGGTTGTGATACAGAATACTGCATTAGAATTTGGAACGAATGGGTAGAAAACAGAGTTGACGAGCAGTTGGTTATGGAACTGAAGAACGGGGCATCGCAGTATCGACGGTATTCGCTCCTATAAAAGAACCGCTGATTTTCAGCGTGAGAATATTTCAGATGTTTTGAGCATCAAAACGAGTGGGTACCGTGCATGTCCATGCCTTTGCCGATGGTATCAAAACATCCAAACGCAATGAAGAACGTAGTACCTGGAACATATTATTTCCACTTTTGTGCAAACGTAACTTTTATTATACAGTATGGACCAACATGTACTAGTAATGCTCCGAGTATCAATGAGCACTGAGCTAACACTTCAATATATCATGTACGCAACTCACGTTATTTAATATATCTTTAAAAAAGAGTATTCAAAAAGTGCCAGCGGGAGGGATTCTAAGTGCCAGTGGGGGGGATTCTAAGTGCCAGTGGGGGGGATTCTAAGTGCCCAGGGCACTTAGAATCCCCCCCCACTGGCATGCACTTAGAGTCCTCTCGAGGTTTCTACCGCGTTTAGATACCTGCAATTGACCAATCAGATTGCGCGAATCACTTCCGCTATTGTCTAAGGCGATTTATAATTGGCGGAAATATCGTCTACAGCAAGCAATATAATTATGTGCAGAATGCTCCTTCCCCGCCCCCCTCCGCGACACGGATAACGCGGAGAAAATTAAATATTCAGTAAGCTGATGGCGACACTGTTGGCGGAACTTTCCGCCAACTAGTTGTCGCCAAAACGTCTTGGCAGTACGGTATGTAATTGCAATCCGCTGCTATTTTTTGTTTCTAATTTTAAAAACCAGTCACATTTATGATTTTATAGTTATAAATTTTAGCATTACTGTAGTCAACGTGAGCGCCTCATGGATGGCTGTTTAATCGACGCTAACTTACATTCGTCATCTGAGATTCTTTCAGACGTTGGAGAAAACCCTAATCACCTCTTTAAGTTCAACTTCCCTAAACGAGCGTTTGGTGTATTATTTAGTAAGACATCAATAATTTTTGTTGTTCGAAACTTTGATTCATTACATCATGCAGGGAAAGATTTCATTGCAACATAGCAAGTTTGCTGCCAAAACTGCCTCTCAGATTCGAGGAAATACGTTAGCTTCTGGGGCTTCGCCCCAGACACCGCTGGGGGAGCTTACAGCGCTCCCCCAGCCCCCTAACTGCTATTTCTTTCAGCCCTATTACCAGCCTGACCACTTTTCTAATGCTGCCTACGGGCCTGCTGATGTACTTTGTAAATTAGTCACTCGAAACTTGCTGTGCAATTCTACCTATCATCTCTGTGATGCGGCATTTCCAGAGGTTTGCATGCAAGATATATTAAATTTATGCAGTTGCATCAGTACAGAAAACGTTTTTTCTGCTCTATAAACACAATAAGACGCGACTTCTGTCCACATGCAATGAAGGCTTGACTGAAGAATTGCTAATGATGTCTGTTAAACGTAACATTCTATTTTCAGTCACTATTATGCGATTCAATAGACCCTTTCCATCGCGTGATTTAAAACGACATCAAAATTCAATGTTGTCCGCCATCTTGGTGCACAAATTTCTATAGACGTCACGGTATGGCAAAGCTTTTGGTTACTATTGTACGTTCACAGTAGGCTATTATGAGCTTACAGGGCACTGACATCATTCCATGGTATAAGAATTATAAAAAAAACTTCAGCACCAAGATGGCGGACAACATTGAATATGAATTCCATTAAATTATTCTTAATTGAACCATAGATTGAAGAATACGTATATTATTATATTGTATTCTTCAATCTATGATTGTGTAAGTGACCAACAGGTACGATATAGTGACAGCAGTTAATAGCACTTGCAATCACGCGTTACAACTGTACTTAATACAAAAATAGGTACTTTATATATTAAATGTCACACGACACTGAAGGTCTTTCTGCGCAAGCGCATGCAGCTCGTTACACTGCTCCCCCTTCTTCTCTAATGTTCGAGGTACGGTCCGTAACGATCTGGGGGTCGGCGTTGCCTTGCTGGGTAGCGTCTCTCGTCTGCTGTTAGCTCTGCTGGGACCGGGTTTTGTGGTCTAGGCCCTTGTACCTCCTCTTGATTTTCATTCATGGCATCAGGCAGTTCATCATCTTCATCATCCGTAAAGAGGGCGTCGTCTGCACGTTGGTACGTGTATGCTGATTGATCTGAATGACTTGCAGGTGGGACGTCTGGCAACGAGTTCCTTGCCGTCAACTTCTTTCTGTTTGATGTAGGCGGTGGTATCTCCGCCTCCAGAGTGTTGGGTGCACAGGGTTTCAACCTGTCAAAATGTATAATTTGACATTTCCCGCTATTCCTGCTTGGCTTGATCTTGTACGTGGTGATCCCGATCTTATCGACCACTACAAATGGTCCTTTCCAAGGGTGGTGGAGTTTCCTGCTGTGTCCACGGGGAACTGCAGGAGAGAACAACCAAACCAGATCACCTTTTTCATAAGGTCTGCCATGAGCCTTCTTGTCATATATAGCTTTCTGCCTCTGGTGCTCCGTCTCACATTGTTCTCTCACAAGGGCGTAGGCGCTCTGAAGTCCCTCCCGCAGCTGATGCACATATGCAGGGACTTCCTTTTCCTGCTCTTTATTTACGGGAAACATAAGGTCAATAGGGATGCTCGCCTGACGGCCCATCATTAAAAAGAAAGGACTATAACCTGTAGATGAGTGAATACTCGTATTGTACGCAAAACACAACTTACGGATATACACTTCCCAGTCAGCTGGGTGATCGTTAACTGTAGTGGCCAACATGTCGAGGAGTGTACGGTTGAAGCGCTCAACCATGCCGTTTCCTTGGGGTCTGTACGGAGTGGTGTGTGTTTTCTTGATTTGTAGTAGACTGCAGATCTCTTTAAGAAGCTCCGATTCAAATTGTCGACCTTGATCCGAGTGAACCTGCTCCGGAGGGGAAAAACGACAAAACATCTCATCCACTAATTTTACTGCCACAGTTCCCGCCTCTTGGTTCGGGATTCCATAGGCCTCGACCCACTTAGTGAAGCAATCTGCAGCCACTAAAACGTATTTACTTCCTTTGTCAGTAATTGGCAGTGGGCCCATTATGTCTACGCAGACAATCTGCATTGGGTAGCCAGCTCGCAAAGACTGCAATTTTGCCCTATTTTTAGGGGCGGGTGACTTCCGCATTGCACATCTAGCACATGCCCTACACCACTCTCTTACTCCTTCACTACACCCTGGCCAGTAAAAACGCTCCTTCAGTCGTCCTAACATCTTCCTTTCCCCCAAATGCCCCCCTGCAGCCCCTTCGTGGATATCTTTCAACACAGTTGGATGAAGACTATAGGGTACGATTAACTGGAGCACATCTCTACCTTCCAACTGTTTTCTCCACAACATGTCGTCTTTTATGAGCAAACATTCCCAATGTTGCAAAAGCAATTTACTTTCCCTTCCCAAAATACTTAGCTCATCGTGGGATGGCAGTTTTCCGTTTTTTACTGCTTGGTACACAGGCCCGACAATAGGGTCCTCCATTTGCAAACGAGTCATCTCCTCTGGGGTATGGGTTTGAAACGGTAACACCGATACAGCTCCGGCGGTGATGGGTCCGGTTTCAGCTGCCACCTCTTCCTGTGTTTCATCACTGCGACCGCATTGCCTGCAGGGAAGTCGCGACAGGGCGTCAGCATTGCTATGTTGAGAGCCCCGTCTATGAACCACAGCAAAGTCGTACTCAGCCAGTCTCTCCAACCAGCGGGCGACCTGTCCTTCCGGCTCCTTAAAGTTTCTTATCCAGACGAGAGATCCATGGTCTGTTCTCAGGGTGAACTGTCGACCGAGGAGATACTGGCGAAAGTGCTGGACAAACTCAACAATTGCCAGCAGTTCTCTACGGGTCACACAGTACCGCCGCTCCTGTCTGCTAAGAGAACGACTTGCATAGGCAATCACACACTCAGACTGATCATCATTAACTTGCGATAATACTGCTCCGATTCCGCAATCGCTAGCATCTGTGTCCAATACGAACTGCTTCGAGTAGTCTGGATATGCCAGCACAGGGGAGGACATTAAACACTTACGCAGTTTGTCAAAGGCTAGCTGGCAGGTCTCAGTCCATTCAAAGGTGGCGTTCTTTTCCGTTAATCTGTGCAGTGGCTTTGCAATATCGGCAAAATGTTTGATAAATCTTCTATAGTAGTTTGCCAATCCGAGGAATTGCTGAAGCTCACGCTTTGACTGCGGAGTAGGCCACTTCGAGATCACCTCTGTCTTGCTTGGATCAGTAGAAATCCCCCTGCTGGACACTACATGCCCCAAGAATGACACCTGCTGTTGGCAAAAATTACATTTGGCTGGCTTGAGCTTCAGCCCCGCCCCCCTAAGCCGCATCAACACACTGCCAATGTTGCGTAAATGGTCGTCAAATGTACTTCCTACGATAATAATATCATCAAAGTACACCAAACAGCTGGACCATTTAAGGCCACCCAGTACGCGATCCATCAAACGCTGAAAGGTGGCAGGGGCATTACAGAGGCCAAAGGGCATTACCTTGAACTGATAGAGCCCTTCTGAGGTCGTAAATGCCGTCTTTGCTCTGTCTTCAGGGGCCACTTCCACCTGCCAATATCCGCTCGCCAGATCCAAGGTACTGAAAAACTTTGATCCGCCTAGCATATCCAGTGTGTCGTCAACACGAGGGAGAGGGTAGGCGTCCTTCCTGGTGATCGCGTTCACTTTTCTATAGTCCACACAAAATCGTAGGGACCCATCTTTCTTCTTTGCTAAGATGATTGGAGAAGACCAAGGTCCTTCCGAGGGTTCGACAACCCCGCTATGAAGCATTTCCTGTAAGAGACGACGCACTTCCTCTCTACGCGCTTGGGGAACTCGTCGGGGAGGAAGGTGAACTGGAGCTGCATTGCCTGTATCGATGCGATGTTGCAAAACAGACGTACGACCTAGATCACTGCTTGCGAAAGAAAAAACATCAGCATATTCCTGTAACAATGCAAACATTCGCTCCTTCTCGACTGCACTGACATGTTCCCCCACCTTGGACACCAATGACCAGAGGACTTCCTGGTCTGCTGGCAACACCTCTCCCGACATGTTCACTGTTGAGACATTTGATATCGAATCAAACTCAACACGCTCCATCATGGCTAGCTCCGCCCCAAGATGTTAGGACGACTGAAGGAGCGTTTTTACTGGCCAGGGTGTAGTGAAGGAGTAAGAGAGTGGTGTAGGGCATGTGCTAGATGTGCAATGCGGAAGTCACCCGCCCCTTTCTTCAAAAGAATGCTACAATCTCGAGGATTAAGGATGCGAACAGGAATTAGCCCATTGTTGGGACATACAATAGCTCTGGCGACTATGACACCATGTGGCATCTTTGGATTGTTTTCCACCATCCATACACCTGTGATTGAATCTTTACCATCAATAGCCTTCAGCATGATTTCCATCTCGCTTTCCGGTGGAACAATTACTTTCTGGGTTGTAACGAAACGCACAGTCCCTGATTGCTGGCTCTCCACTGCATTGCCATCGTTCTGCAGACCTACAGAAAGGTTTACGAGTGGGAATTTGAGCACTTTGTTTTCACAATCAATCACACAATGATGACGTTCGATAAAATCAAGACCCAAAATAGCATCAACCAAAAGGTCACCTGATACAATGAAGGTCCCCTCAAACGGAATACTCCCAATAGACACATGAGCATGCACACATCCTTTGACAGACAGTGGGGCGCCATTAACACCAACAAGCTTTTTTCCCGTCCATTGTTGAAGCACAATAGGCGAGTCCGTAGTGCTTATCCTTTTCCAGACATCCGTACTCAGTAGGGATACAGCAGCCCCAGTGTCTACCAGGAGTTGTAGGGGTATAGCGCCAATTAATCCGTGCACGCGATAGCTGGCACCGCTAGAGAAGGATAGAGTAGGCACAGTTAACACACTTATATGTTTCTGGGTCTGGGCCGCCTGAGTCATATGTCCTCCCTCGCACGGCTGGCCCGCGCCGACGAGGGGTTGAAGTTTCCCTGATGCTTTTCATTGGGATTCTGACGACTCCAACATCTCCTAGCTATATGCCCTCTCTTCCCGCAGTTCCAACAGGTAAGTGCCGCAGTAGCCTTCCGTCCATGAACTTCGTCAGCCTGTGGCTTATGTGTGCGCGAGTCAGAGTGAGCGCTTACCATTTGCACTTCGAGCCTTTCTAGCCTCTCATTCAACTGTTTGAGAGCTGCTGACAACGGTTCATTTTCCGCAACTGATGAAACCACAGAGACGGCAGGCATAGGGTCTCTTCGTGTAGGCTGACTGGCAGTGCTGATACTCCCGAGGTAGGACTCTAATTCAATAGTAGCAACCACTGCAGCCTGCACCGTTTCCGGACGTTTCTGTCTTACTCCGAGAGCAACCTGCGGATTATCTATGTGAGAAAGATATTGGGTTAGTGCCAGTCGTTCTCGCGCTTTTTCTTCCAGGTCTCCGTAAGCTTTGTCCGCCAGCGTCCTTAGGGTGTCCCCGTAGGAGGCCCAATCTTCGCCTTTATGTCTCGCTCGGGTGTGGAGTTCAGCGACGTACAACTCTTTTTTGCTGTCGGGTTCAAAACGCTGTTTTAAAGCTTTGATACACTCACCATAGTTATCCCGCACACTTCCCGGCAGTTTGCGGACTGCCGTCTGCGCCTTGGCGGTGAGCCGGACTCTGAGCCACTTCAGCTTCTCGGCGTCGCTCTCCCACTTGTTTACGGCTGCCACACTCTCGAAATGCTCCAGCCATTCTGTCCAGTTTTGAGACTCACCGGCAAACAATTCGGGAAGGAGTAGTGGCTTCCCGGACATGATGCCGACTACGCCAGTGTAAGTGACCAACAGGTACGATATAGTGACAGCAGTTAATAGCACTTGCAATCACGCGTTACAACTGTACTTAATACAAAAATAGGTACTTTATATATTAAATGTCACACGACACTGAAGGTCTTTCTGCGCAAGCGCATGCAGCTCGTTACAATTGAACAAGTGGTTGAAGTGTAGTTTTCTAGCTTTGACTGCACAAAGGCTTAGATAATTTAGTATCTTACCTGAAAAGCACAGCAGAGTCCTCAATTGCTACCAAACCAATACAAGATAGAAATTAGAACTTCATTGGCATCAACAAAGATACCGGATCAGCCTCCTAACCATAAAGCTGCTTCGAAGAGCTAATTAAGCAGCCAGTTATGCATTGCCGGATTATTATCTTACGTGGTCGTGGCTTGAAATAAATACAGCGACAAGCTGTTATACGTGGTGGTCTGGGCACTAATAACTGGGGGGCATATGGCGCCCCCCCTCCCCCCGCCCCCCCGCCCCCTCCCCCTCCCCCTCCCCCCGGTAGATGTCAAGTTTGGATGTAGGAGCGTTATAGTAACGCATTGGAGAGCTTCACGCTGACTGATCGATTATAGACCCCTTTCATGTGACGCCAAATATCACTTTATGCAATACTTATGGCGCGCTGAAATAATGGTTGACTTTCATATTTCGCAAAACTTTTGTACGTGTTGAGCGGCGGGGATAGAGTTCTGATAAACAGGTTCCAAAGGCTATTATCTCCTTGCATTTCTTTTTCATGGACTTCAGACGATTCCCAAGGTGTTATCAAATGGCCTACGTGTTTGCACTCTGTGTAAAACTAAATCACTTACAAAGTCTCCTAGTGTAACAAGCACTGTTTTTTTTCTTCTAGTTTTTGCAACATTTAAAACAGCATATCGAATGATTGAGTACATTATAACTCTAATTAGAGTGTACCTTAATCTTCTAGCGGCGCAACTATTTAGTTAAGTTTCCTTTCGCAATAGTACTATGGATTGCAATTCTGCAATTTACAACCGATTCCCAAGGTGCTTTTGTTAAGGGTTAAGGGATATGTACATGGGCTATATACTGCTTTGCATAACATTGGGATGATAGTCAGTACATTAAAGTGATTTCTAAATGAGCAAACTTTGTTACATGAGTTACACTGACTGCCTTTCTAATTTATGCCAATCAAATTCTTCAGTTCTATTTATTTATTTTTAAAGAATTATTCTTGTGTGAAATCATTGCCTGATGCTGATGGCAATCCACAATGTCCACAGCTGTACTCCCATATGTAAGGCAAGGCACTTGACATGCAAGAACAGAAATTATATCAATGCTAGTTAACAATCACAACACACAATACTATAAATTAGAAGTAGCAACAGGTTCACATGCTGAACAGAAACAGCTACCAGTTCCATTGTTGCTTGAGAGAGGAGTTAGGAGAGTTTTTAAATAGTACATTCCACCTGTGCATGTCCCTAGTCCCCTGGATTTCTGTATCTGCATATAAAACCAGATTGTTACCACACACACATATATAAAATGTGAGCTGGACCTATCTCTGTTCAATAAAGGTTTTCTCTATTATGGGGTGAACTGGTGCATTACTACTTGCCTCCCTATATTATGTGCATGGCAATAAAATCAAAATATTGTCTAGCAAACCATTATTACTTGCCTTTTGTCCATTCTCCCTAAACATGCTATGTGCATGGCAAATATTGTCTAAGCAAACCAGGGCATCATTAGTCATTACAGCATGCATTCCATTCCTCCTAGCACAGGCTATTATGCTAGATATGATTGCTCATCTTTGCTGTACATTTGAAGTATCACATTTTGTCCTTCAGCTGTACTTATTGTGTGGGACAAGAGGTTAAGAACTTGTCCCACGCAATAAGTATACTTGTAGCTGAAGGACAAAATGATGCAACTGTAGAGTTTCACTGCAGTGCACAGCCATCATGTGTGCAAGAGAAGATGCTTGCACCTCAAGTCATGATTGGGAAACCCCCACTAAATAGTGAGTACACTTTTCTGTTGACACACCATAAAAAGAATTGTCTCTCTCCTCCCCCTCTCTCCCTCTCTCTCATAGTGCTTCACAAATGGCATTCAATCTTGTCCCAAAACAGGAAGTAACCAGATTTTCAGTAGGGACCCCATTGGGAGTGATCCCACTTTCTTGTCTTACATCCACAGGGTCAGATGCAGATGACGAGATGGGTGAGGAATGAGACTGTTGTACTGATTTGGAGCTGTTCTTAGCTAAAATCTATCGCAGCATACAATGTGACAGTTGGACAGGGGGATTGGACTCCATGGAAAGGTTGAAGTAATGGATCCGGAGCAACTGCTACATGTAGTAGTTTTGGTGGTGGGAGAGATGTAGTTACAGGAAATACAGGTGCTAGTGTATTTCAACACAACTCGTATTATTATTATATTATACATGCACATATGTATTTTTATGTACATTGTGTGTTACAAACACTATCACTATCCATTGGACACACACTATTACTAGATCTAAATTTTATAAAAATACACGTGGAACTTTGATGAAGTGCAATGTTAACAATGATTGCCTGGAATTTTTTTTTTCTATCACAACCTTTTTCCCTTTTTTTTTTCAGGTCGATAATTTGTCGCTTGATTATCTGCAGGCAGTGCTAGATATCATCTAGAAGGATATTAAAGCAAATTAAGCCTTCCACTTTGTCCGGCTCTGTTGTCATGTTCATGGTGTCAGTGTTTCTTCAGGAGGCTGGGTAGTACAGCAGATGTCAGCTCCTTGTGTCATTGTAAGCTGTCTGCTATATATGTACTCAAGACTTCAGTCAACAACGTCCCCATTTCTTCAGCCTATTCCAAGCATTGGGCATACTTGTTGGATGCTGCAGCTTCAGTATCTGCCATAAACCTCAACTCCTTCACCATGAAGTAAGGCTTGAAACCTGTTAGTTTAGAAAAAACCGGTTGTAACAGGTTATTAAAATTAAAAAAAACCGGTTGGTTAAGGTGATTGTTTAAAAAATAACCGGTCGGTTAAGGTTGTTCATTTTAAAACAACCGGTAATTTCCGATTAATTGTCTATTATTTTATGCAATTATTTATTATCGATGGCCAAAAGCTAAACAAGCACTACCTCGGACTTTGCCACATGGCAAGTAAGATGATATGGTCCACGGCGTACTCCAAAGCACGTCCCTGGTCTCGCCGCGTACGACACACAGTGCGCGCGGACTCACCATTACGGTGAAAAGAGGAGTTGTTGCTATAATTATATAATAAAGTTCCTATAAATATGCACCACGTGAGATGGATCACATCCTTCCGTTGTTCGCTCTCGTCCGCTTATTGTTTTCTCGTGCCCAGCAGTAAGGCGCGCGTAACTTCTCTATAAAATACCAACCGGTCGGTTGAAGTTGTTCAAAATTACTAACAACCGGTTGAAGCGGTTATTTAGCCAAAATATAACCAGTTGAGGCGGTTATTTGATTCTCGCAATCGGTTAACCGCCGGTTAACCGGTTAACCGGAGCTCCGGAACAACCGGTTTCAAGCCTTACCGTGAAAGCATGTTAACATACAAAAAAGACACCAGTTTTACAAGTTAGCTAATGGAGTTGTACTCTAGTCTAATGGCACCAACCATTGGTGCATGCAGGCAAAATATGACAAGGTACCAGTCCAGCAACCTATAGCTAAAAGTAAACATTTCACTATTCGTGATTATCTATTTGGTCAAGTGCAAGTATTTTAATACAATGGTAATTGTGAATTCTCCTTTAGTTGAAATAGTCAATATTCTGAATGGCTTCCTGAATACACACAAAATCGGTCATAAATTGTTTACATAATACTAGTACCTTATATGGCCTTCATTTCTCCAGCTGAGCCAACCTAATGGGTTCATCCGAATTTATTTTATTGACCATATACTACATGTGCATGTAAACAAACATGATGACGCAAGGACACAAGCTGTACCCATTACCATTGTCAATTTACCAATGTGGGTGTATGGCTAATAAATAGAAGAGCTCAGCGGATCACTTGGTGTGTTGCATGGTGCTCATGTTTCACCTTCAGTTCTTCAGTATATCAAATATAAAATATGTGCAGTACAACTAGTAAACAGTTCGCATTCAAGAGCTTTCAAATGGAAGGCACATATAGTTAAGGCAAGGCTCAATGTTTCCTTCTTCATGGTTTGAGCTAGAACACCATAATAAAGCTTGCCTTGATGAAAAGATGTTCCACCCAACCAGAGGCTGTAGCCATGTACTTTTTGTGTTCCACTACACCATCATGCTATTAATTTCATCAGGACACAACTCCAGTTCACCGTCTATACTCACAGCAGCAAGAGCTCAATTCATCGGTAGAAAAAAAGAAAATGCACTCAAGCAGTTCACCACTGTGGAAGTCACCGACTCCACTTGTTACATCACTAGGCCTTCATATAAATGGAAATCAAAATACTTAAATCGTGGATCAAGTATTTAAAATTACATCCAGGTTCAAGTTAACCATTCAATTGTCAAGAAGATCATCAATAAATGCAGCACAAGCATCTTGCAGATTTGGTGAGAAGTCATCCAATGTACTTCTTTTCTCACTCGGCTTGCTCAGATAGGCAAACTGATCGAATGTCATTGGGAGGAATAAAGTACATGTATGGAACTGCAGTGAGAGAGAGGGTATGAGGCAGTGATTGTTGAGTATATATGGAACGAACGGAGACAATTAATTAACGCTTTTTGCGTAGAAAAACTCCAAAAACTACGCAAAAACTGTACCCAGTTACGTTTATTTTGAGACCTTGAGCATGCAATATTAACATAAACAGCATCGCTACTTTCGATCACGATGTCAGCCCATGCAGACAAACGGTTTATTTGTTGCATACTCATTTTAATGCCGCTTATGTAAGCATTACTGATTATAATATTTCACATCAATGCTTACGTAAGGTGGTTTGTTACATGTTGGTTGGCTTGGGCGTTTTTCGGATTACGCGAACTTGTATTATTTTTTAAAATACAAGTACGTGGTTAAATTAGCCTCCAAAATATCTCCATATTTTTAGATACTTGCAGGATTGAATTTCAATCTCAATCTCTGAGCACACATTGCAATACAAATAAGAGTAATCTACTTAAATCTTATTCATTATACATTATAAGGTCTGAACAGCATTGAAGATTTCGGATGTTTATCCAGTGATACTGATCCAGATGTCCAAGGCTGCACAAAAATACACAACTGTAAGCTCAAATGTAAAAGGTATCAGCATAATAATACAAACATGTTATTAGTATAAAATATTAGCAAACATAAGTGTGTGAGTTTTGATCAAAATTTGACCTTTTCAGGTGCTTCAATTCTTTGGAATGCCTTTGATGTTGCCAAAATGAATGGTTGTACACCTCAGTGTTCTCAAGGTGTTCATGGTATTTCTCCACTGGACATTCTAAGCTACCATCATTATTTTATTCCGCTCCCAAAGTCAGCCAAATTACAATGGATAATTGACTATATTCATCTGCATTCGCTAAGAGAATCTAATACTTTTATTATAGCTGGTAAATCTGTTTGCCAAAATTTGTGGATTGCTACTCTTGGAATCAGTACATCATTGTTGTTTTACAAGGCTAAACAAAAAGCATACAGTGGATGTCTCAAAATTTCCAAATCCACTGAATGTGCTCCTTTACAAAAACCCCATGAAGCTATTGCATGGATGCATAGTTATTTCAACTTAGTTGGTGACTATATGCCCAACAGAATGGTAGTACACTTGCCCAGTAATCTTTCAAAACTATCAGTGTACCAAAGAATGGTGTTTGATATATTACTAACAGAAAAAAAGACAGCATTGTAAGTAAAAGTCACTTCTTCCGTCTTTGGGAAGAGCATTTCAGCCATTTCAACATTCCAAAGGTTTGTTCTCAAAATAAATGTTGCATGTGTAATCATTTAAACTTTTAAGAAAACAGATTTAATTTAACAAAATGTGACATTTGCAGCATAATAATAATGGATGGATGGATGGATGGATGGATGGATGGATGGATGGATGGATGGATGGATGGATGGATGGATGGATGGATGGATGGATGGATGGATGGATGGATGGATGGATGGATGGATGGATGGATGGATGGATGGATGGATGGATGGATGGATGGATGGATGGATGGATGGATGGATGGATGGATGGATGGATGGATGGATGGATGGATGGATGGATGGATGGATGGATGGATGGATGGATGGATGGATGGATGGATGGATGGATGGATGGATGGATGGATGGATGGATGGATGGATGGATGGATGGATGGATGGATGGATGGATGGATGGATGGATGGATGGATGGATGGATGGATGGATGGATGGATGGATGGATGGATGGATGGATGGATGGATGGATGGATGGATGGATGGATGGATGGATGGATGGATGGATGGATGGATGGATGGATGGATGGATGGATGGATGGATGGATGGATGGATGGATGGATGGATGGATGGATGGATGGATGGATGGATGGATGGATGGATGGATGGATGGATGGATGGATGGATGGATGGATGGATGGATGGATGGATGGATGGATGGATGGATGGATGGATGGATGGATGGATGGATGGATGGATGGATGGATGGATGGATGGATGGATGGATGGATGGATGGATGGATGGATGGATGGATGGATGGATGGATGGATGGATGGATGGATGGATGGATGGATGGATGGATGGATGGATGGATGGATGGATGGATGGATGGATGGATGGATGGATGGATGGATGGATGGATGGATGGATGGATGGATGGATGGATGGATGGATGGATGGATGGATGGATGGATGGATGGATGGATGGATGGATGGATGGATGGATGGATGGATGGATGGATGGATGGATGGATGGATGGATGGATGGATGGATGGATGGATGGATGGATGGATGGATGGATGGATGGATGGATGGATGTAGTATGCATGCATGCATGCATGCATGCATGCATGTATGTATGTATGTATGTATGTATGTATGTATGTATGTATGTATGTATGTATGTATGTATGTATGTATGTATGTATGTATGTATGTATGTATGTATGTATGTATGTATGTATGTATGTATGTATGTATGTATGTATGTATGTATGTATGTATGTATGTATGTATGTATGTATGTATGTATGTATGTATGTATGTATGTATGTATGTATGTATGTATGTATGTATGTATGTATGTATGTATGTATGTATGTATGTATGTATGTATGTATGTATGTATGTATGTATGTATGTATGTATGTATGTGTGGGTGCATGCATGCATGTATGTACATGTATGTATGTTGTATGTAGAAAGTTCATATGTACGTATATATGCATGTTCATAGGTATGTATATATGTATGTTCATATGTAAGTATGACTTGCTTGTGTGTGCATAGTTACATATCTGTACCTGTACAATATTTCTGTTATGTTAGGGATCAGAGAAAGCGGTGTCATAGTATCAGAGAGCGTGCTGAAACTGATCAGAATGTGATGTCCATTATTGTTGATGGAATGTACCAGAATAGCACCCAGTTACCGCAAACTACATGTAAGTGGTTAAAAAAGACAGATTCAAATTTATGGCACTTTCGAACACCTATACATGTAACTGGGGCAATTAAATAGTTCATGGTCATTTTGCCATGATTTTTCTTGATTACATGCAATGGCCTCATGATCCTAACCTTACAACAAATATTCTATTGCAAGTAAAATGCAATTTACTTTGGCTCAGTTTTGAACTTATGAAATGAAACTATATCATTAGGTCCTTCTAGCTCATTTCATGAATCTACAACGATCTTCTCAGCAATTTCCTAAGAAGCTCTACATTCAATTGGATAACACAGCTAGAGAAAATAAAAATCGGTTTGTTCTGTCTTTTTTGGCATACTTTGTCCAGATTCAAATCTTTGATGATCGAGGTAGGTACTGTTTCAGATGCAATCGATTTGTATATTAATACAATATATATTGTGCATCAATACACATGAGGACATCAATGCTCTTTTTGGGAACATTGAGAAAATGGCTTAAAAGACACAATGCTATCACTGTACCTGGTAAACATTAATAAATGTTTATGATTATAGTATTTGTTTTCAAAAAAGAGCCATTATTCAGATTTTAACTTCCAGAAGTTCAGGCAAACCTTATAGAAGTTTCAAAAAGGTGTATCAGTGGGAGGCTCACAATGAAAGTTGCAAGGTACAGTTTGTGTTCACTGGTGCATGCATGCATGTAAATAATGTTATATACAAACCTCTGCACATTTAGGGATGCCAGTACTTTGAGTCATGTAGAAAAGGGGGCAATCCTGAATAAATTTAATTTAAAAAACTTCACAAGCATCCGCTGAAATTGCACCTGCAATGCTGATAGAACACTTGGGTACTATATCACCTTTACTAGCCAACTCTAATCCTCCCATTTGTGCAAACACTTTTACCTATTTGAAGTGTCCACTTTGCTTTAGCAGATTAGTTCATCCTTTGGAGCTCCCATGCAGGAAAGTAGTCTGTGCACCATGTCTTTTAAAGTTGATGAAATCATCTGGAATCTGTCAATGTCCCTGTTGCAATGCAGAAATGCTTACACTATCAACACTCAAACCTGCATGCTCCTGATAGTTTGCTAAGAACAGTTTCTACTGATTGCACTGATTCAGAAATGACTGAATATGACAATTTGGATACACAACGAGGGTCCATCATGCCATGTTCATCAATGCACCTGGAATGAGTAGAGATCATCTGATTTTTCTGAATTGCACTTCCCAGAATCAATCCATTTTTCAATTCCAAGCTGAACTTATCAACCCACACCCCCAGCTCTCCAGATCGATTTAAATCCCGTTTTCCAATCATTGTCTTCAGATTCAGCATCTTCTTTTTCATCAACTGAGTACCCACAGTCTTGCCAGTTTGATGCATCATTAAATTCACCATGCACACATTCAGTTGCAGCCCCCCCCCCCCCCCCCCCTTCCAGCAAGGTAGCGCTGTAGGCTCACCCATAGGTTTTTTTTTAAAGCCACAAAGCATAGCATAATATGCTAAAACAGAGAGAATCGCGAGGCTTTACTGTAGTCTTGCAGACCATCATTATTGAACGGCATACCCACTCTACGATCGATACACAATGGACTGGGGACCACGAGTGTTCATAGTAAAATGTTATGTATATTGATCAGTTTACTGTTATATGAATATTAATCAGTTGGGGTACGCAAGGGGGGCAAGGGCCCCACTCCCCCCCCCCCCCCCCGCTTGCCTTATCGAGCTGACGCCGATGGCATCGGCCAAAATCGCTCTCATCTTGGCACTAAAGCTGTAATTCAAATTTTTTTAGGGCGTAACTGTAAACAAACTAAATGTCGCTCTTTTCAATGCAAGGAGACAGGGAACACGGTCCGTCTAGAATATTGTACATCCAGGGCATACAGTCCGGGGGAGGAGGCGGACTCAATTCCTGCATGATCCCTGGAAGAATTGAGGTTTGATTTGGATTAAATGAATGAACCTCATCTATACCGCACTGATACCCCACTTATGCTCTATCTGTACCCCTCTTATACCCCATGTATACCCATCGACAATTCGGATCAGGGACTCTTTCGCTTGGGTAAATTTCACTGGGCACTAACAAAAAAGAACCGGAGATGAAGGGCGCTGAAGGCAGGGTTGCCGAAGGCCAATCCGGCCTGTCAACCCGGACCTTCCGACCGGCCTTTCAGGCCAGACCCCGGCATGAAAGGTCGGGACACCCCCCCCCCCCCCCCCCCCCCCCCCCTTATAAATAAATTACATGATTATGCATGCATTGCGCAGAAGTGAGCTAGACGTAACTAAATTAACTATTCAGCACCCATGCATGCATTGTGCTTAAGCATAACGCACAAATACCCGCTCAGATGCCGCAGGTGAGACAGGGATTACCAAGTACTTTCTCGCAAGCTTAGAAATTCTTGGAAAACGTGAGTCGTGCAATTTTCTCCATGCAGGTGAATGTATAGGAGAAGTAGAATTCACTTGTCGTATCTCAGGAACTAAACATGTCCAGAAATTGTGGACATCGATACATAACTCGGCGTACAATTGTGATTAAAAAAATCTAATTGCACCATTAAACTCACTAGGTACTTTAGAGATTTATCACGTTATTAAAACTGCTAATTAATTTATTAAAATATATTATTGTTATTGTCTTTTAATAAATGCGTTGTATGTCTGCATGGCAGGGAAGTTAGGAATAGGCATCGCTGTTACATAAAATCCTTCCAAACTACAGCTATCGTCGATTTTAGTAATGTAAGCATACGCATGCGCAACTCAAAACATTTAGTTGTACTCGTGCCCCTGCCATTGGATGCATTCTAGAGGTCACGTGATCTGTTATTTAACCATTTTGATCCATTGTATAGTAGTTGGGCGTAGCCTTTTGGCGGATCAAGCCTAGGCCTATATCTATCAATCTAATTCTTGGTATACGCTAGTCTCGCTAGCCAGACATACAACATCGAACTTCAACTGGATAGGCTTGAAACCCCCATTACGCGGAGTAGCTACTACATAATATGATATATAGGTGTGACTACGAGACTCGCTCGTTAAGATGCATGGGCGATTCCGTCCCATAATTATATGTATTGTATATATATCTAACTGCATGTGCATCGCTCTGACGTAGACCACGATGACTGGCTTCTTTTAGATAACATACTAGACGTTCTCGTGGAGGTGTGTTAAGGATATTGCCTTCCACTAGCTAAAGAATTAACATATGCATGGCGGCGGATATTCACAGCTGGACTCTCCACTGTGTCCTGGCCCTATTATACTGTATATCGTCGATTAATGACTGTATATATGGGATCAATTAGCAGGCAAGGTCGCTCATAGCAGTCTCGTTCCCAGACCCAATATCTGCTACGAGGTAAAGACATTTCTATCCAGCTCCGCCGGAATTCTGGCTAGGGTATACAAGAAGGATGAACAGCCGTAAACGTATTCGGCAGTTGGCCTGAGATGTGTGTGTTTGTTATGCCGTGTGTTCTACTTTTTTATGATTGAGCGGCTAGCTGGAAGGAAATGCACATGCACCCACACCCAAATGCAAATACCATGCACCATGCACGCAAATACACACACACACACACACACACACACACACACACACACACACACACACACACACACACACACACACACAACACACACACATGTACATGCAAATACACACACACATACACACACATATATACACACATACACACACACACATACCCACACACATACACACACACATACACACATACACACACACATACACACACATACACATACACACACATACACACACATACACACACACACACATACACACACATACACACACTTGACACAGGACTTGCATGGGCATGCAGTTGAAGAAAAGATCACATACATGCACCTGTCTATCTAATTTATTCCTACAAATTCTAAAGCAATGGCACAAAAAAGGATGCCATGATGCAGCTCTGATCTGTCATCAGTGAACAGATCGATGGCCAATGGCATGAAGGCTGGTGATCATGACTCATACACAATGGCAAGGATGCTGGATAGAAACTACAAGTATGTACTAGTCCTGAGGGGCCATGCATGTGAAACGTTTACATAACAGCCATAACTAATGACCACATGCCACCACCCTAATTAAATAGGTGACCACAAAGATTTTGAGTCAGCCACATTCTGTTAGTACATGCATGTAAAACCTTCTGAACTTTCCACATTTATCACACACATACACAACCAATACATAACCAAATAAATATAAATGCCACACCACAACTGTTACATTACCTATTACATACATCTGCAGAGCCATGTACATATAGCTAGACCACATAAAGCCTTCCATTTGAGTTGTTGCTGAAGTGTTTTCACCAGGTGCATGTTGGAAGGGTGGCTGGCACAGTCCATGAGATGCAAAACTTTGTGTCCAGTCCCTGGTCCATACCAGGTGGTCATGTAGGTAAGCCTCCTCTCCTGGCAGACATCTGCTGGTGACTGTCCTATGTGTACAACCGAACCAAGGAGTTTTTCTAACCAAACTAATAAAGGTGGACACCACAGGATGTGACAATTGTAACCACTTTAAACAATTATTCTTTGGTCCTACATCTACATGCATGTAACACGTAGATCTATCTCCTTCTAACTGTACCCTACATCAGAAACCTTTAAACTTAATTTGATTCATATCCCAGTGGCTGCCTCTGGGATGTGCTATCAAATTCCTCATCTCTAGGGATGTCCCATCCACCTTCACAAGGCACTCTCTCCTCTACCTCCACAAGGCTATCTCACAAGGCTACCTCCCTCCACCTTCACAAAACTACCTCCCTCCACCTTCACAAAACTACCTCCCTCCACCTTCACAAAACTACCTCCCTCCCTTTCCACCTTCCCCATGTGGATATAGTAAAAAAGTAGGTTGTTACCGCATGAATTCCTCACGTGATATATCCTTATAAGGTTCGTCTCTGTGGAACGGGTTTTTTTTTGCTGTATTGGTAGTTTTCATTCTGCAGAGATGAAAATATATATAGACACGCACAGATACAGATACGTAAGTACTATTAGTTGCAACAAAAAAATAGAACAAAAATATGGCGTCAGGTTTGCACGTAAGGACATGCCCATCTTCTTTACAAATATTAATGAAGGTAGAACAGGTGCAAAATGTGGCTTTGCTATAGGGATTACATCCACGAACTCGTTGTGGTAGAATTAGCAATATAGGTGAGTAAGCCGGAATCGAATCGTTTAAAACCAACGCAACCAAAACAAGCCGTTGTAGAATCCATGTACATGTACATATAGGTAGCTAAAACACTCCGAACATGATCGCGCCCTACAGCTAGGGCTTAAAAAGAATGTTGGAGCAGCCGAGTAGGCCTACTACCAAAAAAAAAGTACAATCGCATCTATATTGCCACCCATGCACACGCACAACAGTCGAAATCAGACGCACATGTGTAACAAGCTATCAAGTATCGAACGTTCGTTGCTAGGATTCATACCGTGGTCAGTGATTTGTGCCTTCTTGTTTGAAAACCTTCATCGCGGCAGGGCACGCACGCGGCGTTTGTCGATTTATTATTGAATATTGGTATTTACAAAGACATATGAACCTTAATGATAAAAGTGATCAGGGAAGCGAGGGTAAAAGGGTCATGAACGTTAGAATATGTCACACTCCAGCCCTAATGGTTTTACTAACAGCAGTTAGTCTTTCCTTTTTGATATCTAGCTTGAATTTTCGTCAGGAAGCATAAATGTCTTGAAAAACCCTCATTTTTAAAATCAAAATCCATACATGTCTATGGAAACACTGAAATTCTGATGAGGAAGCGTCAGGAAGAGGGCTAATTTTTTTCTTTAACGACAGAGGTATACCTTATGATCCTCTTCATCATAGAGTTCTTTTTCCTTGTCATGGGCATCTTTTCCTGAGTGACAGTGATCAAAAGAGTGTCAACCTCCATACATTTCAATGGACGCGTGCACGGTAATGAAACGGGAAAAACGTCATAACGCGTCAGGAATTAGTAATGAAGGCATGCAATTTCTGGCCATGAAGCCATACATCAAACTCATCGTTATGCCTGTGCAGCAGTATTATATATGATCCAGTTTTGCAGATTCCTTTTCATCTGCTACAAGAAAGTCACAGTCTTCTAAACGACGATGTTTTGACTGTGGTGGTACATTTTCATTGTTCTCATCATTTTCAGGTACGTGTATATAATATCAATGGGTATCTCTGCCACAGCTAATATAACATCTCATTAAACTGCTGTGTATGTTGAATAAGATTCATACAGTTGGTGCATGCGGTTTTAACCACTCTCATCAGTGTTATAACCGGGTTTGTAGAATACTCAAGTTTATGGGAAGTATCGGCTAGAGATATAGAGGCTAGGCAAGCAACTGAGGCTGTATTCATAGCAACGACTGCGAATTTAACGGTACATGTATAAAGTCTCATTAATAATTCAATGCATACAATGAATGAATAATTGTAACTGCATGGAAATTAATAATTGTATTCTTATCGGGTCGACTTTTCAGGCCACAGGCCGGAGCTTGGCCTGACTTTCGGCATCCCTGGCTGAAGGCGCGCGCGCAAGACGACTGGAGGGAGTGGCCCCCAGATCACCCTTAAGGAGCGAAGCTTGCATCACGGTTACAGTCAATAAAAATAAAAAATAAATGCTCAGCTTTTTTGAAACACAATGCATTGGTTACATTGGGCATATCAATCCTTCGGCCAACACAGAATGCACAGATGCCATCGTCGCTTCTCCTACCCTCGTTCATACCTGCCAACCACGCTAATAATAAGCATAACGTATTTCATCCAGCGTACGCATATATAACAGTTTAGAATAAGATCGAAGGAAAAGGTTAAATTTTACACAGTCTAAGCTGCATATTTGGCGACCTGCGATCAATTTTTCGAACCAAAGGGGCCAGCCCTTACGTGCATGTACGCGCGGTATATAGGCTACATGTATTTTATGATGTATGGGAATACGGTCCGGGGGGGGGGGGGAACCGTATTCCCTTAGGAAATACGGTCCCCCGGACCAAAAATTGCCCCAGACCGTATTACCCTATGACACCGGCCATGTTTATATATTGTACACATGCAGGAGGTTATAAATATAAATATATAGGAAAAAGTGATCGTTGGACTTAAAAGCTATGAATCAGAGGAGTGTGCTCCTATGGTGCGTGTTTGCATTGTCATCACAGCAGCCAGCCAGTAGTAAGTGTGACAACTCCTATGCTGACGCTTTATTGTACTCATGCACCGTCGCTTTCATCCCCCCCTCCCCCCCCCCCCCCCCCCCCCCCCCCCAATTCCAGGCATGGATTGCTCATCAGAATACATATACGACCGCCAGCCCCCTTCAGTCATAGTGTGTAATCCTTACATTAACCGTGCCTTGCACCTTGACTGCGCAATCATGGGCCCGAGCACCGTCCAACTGCAGTGGTACTTCTCGCCCGACCTAAACCTGTTCAATTCCATATTGTTAAGGAATAGTAGTCGATTTCAGCTCGGCGACCTTAGTGACCTGGATAGTAATTCGCCCGTAACGCGCGTCGGACTCACAGTACGCGGATTGAGTGCGGCGTCTGATAACGTGGCCACTGGATACTACTGGTGCCAGGGCTCGGTTCCCGGGGGAAAGTTGACCCCCAGCGGGAAGGTTAAACTGTACAGCGCAGAATACTACAAGTATATTAAGATTGGATGTTTGCCAAGGATCTATCTTCGTTCTTCAAACAAAGGCTGTCCAGTTTTATTGCCGAGCCTGCAACCCTCGGCTCTCTCCACTGCTCCCGGACCGTCCAAAGTCACATCAGCAACCCAGAACATTAACACCCCCACCCCTGCACCCGTTTTGCAGGCCACTCCAAGCTCTGACTCCAAAGGAGGTGCAACTGGGAACACAGCTAGCTAGTAATTATAGTACTGCGGAAATAAGCTATAATACAAGTAAGTATTGAAATTTCAGTCTCATTCTATTCGCATGCAATGATTGATTTAATTGTAAATGCTGGAA